>CAUJRU010002054.1:0-96087 GCA_963277665.1 Viscum album
GGGAATCTATCCACACATAGTTATGGAAGATGACACAATAAGAGACCAATTCCATAAGTGGGGAAACCCTTTATGACAATGGTATTGAGTAATCCCATGGTTTTTATGGTGCATCCCATGATTAGGGAATATGGTAAGGATATAGTTTAACTTCATATATTGAGGACATGATTTTTTCATCCCATATTTGGTATATAATGAATCCTATGTTCATTTCATAGAGTAAGGTTTTAGTTTAATCTCATGCACTAAGGATGTTAGTTTTTTATCATCCCATATTCACCATATAAGGAAACCCAAACCTATATGGGATAAAAAAATTATCATCATATACGTATCATATGAGGCATCATGGTTTTATATGGGGTATGATTAGAGTTTAATTTTGTGCATCAAGGATGTTGGTCTTTGTAGTTTAACATCATACATCTTGGACTATTATTTCCACTAGTTTAAAGTCATAGAGATCAAACTATAGGGGATGAAATAGTTCAAAGTCATAATGATTAGACTATGGGGATACTATTAGTTTATGGTCATGGAGCTCAGACAATAGTTTTTTCAGTTTAAATTCATGTATATTTTACTAGTTTCAAATAGTTTAAGGTCATACTACCTAGACCATAGGACATTCATGCAAAGTAATACTTAAGAAACTTGGTTTTGGTGGGAGGTGTGACACGCTCTTCTCTCATCATGAATAAAGATTATTCTTTGTTGGAATAGATCTGGTGTATAATGTAAGTTCCTTACCACTTGTAATTAAAATTTGGAGGCTTTTTTCTAGGTATCATTGGTGTTCTAAGGGTCAGTACCATGTCACCCTTGAGTAAGGATCATAGGTGAACCTTCTTGTTGAATGCTCTCACTATTCTTTTAAGGTTCCTCTCTAGGTAGTTTAGGGACTATAACTGGTTTTCCTTGAGGGATTACAACTTGGAAAAATGGACTTTTACCATTCTATTTGACATCTTCTAGTCTTGAACATCTATTCAGAGCAATAGAAATTGAACCTCAATGTGTAATACTACCTCATTTCAATACACTAGGGAATATGGGTTTGCCTAGGTGGAATTACAAGTTGTCATATGATAATACCAAAAGGAATTGGAGATATTTTTGGGATAACTCCTCTTTTCTGACCCATCTTTTTTTGAAATATATTGGATATAGTCTTTTTAAATGCCTGAATCTTCCCATTTTCCTACATATGGTAGCAAGAAATATGGTTGGACTGGATATTGTATTTGGTGTACAATTTCTTCAACTCGGTGGCTCAAAAGTTAGTATTTTTGTCTATGATAATAGTATGGGGAAATAGAAATTGATTAATGATGTGGGATCTCAAGAACTTGATCATAGAATATATTTTGTCTTCCTTGAGTGGAAATCCCATTTGGAAAAGAAATCATTTGTGGTCAAGATAAATCTACACTATCGAGTTGTCATTGGTGGGTATGGACCTACAATTTCAAGCCCCCATACTTAAAAGGGATAAGAATACTTGGTGTTATGGAGAAGCTATATATGTTGGTGAACAAATTTAGAATGGATATGACATGTGTGACACCTCTTGGTGAACTCAATGCATTCATTCACCATAGTGGGCCAAAAGTAGCCAATCTCCAAATCTATTAGGTGAGCTTCAATCCCAACTGATGGGAACTATGGGAACTAGCATGAAATTATATCATATCATAAGGGATATAATCTCCTCATATGAAATGGAGAATAATCTCATCAAACCCATATTTGTATAGGGTTTTCTCTAGGTCAGACTCGCTCTGGAGGGTAAAGTCCACTTCACATCAGTAGATTCACTCATGATCAGCTCAGTGTGGTAGGAAATGACACACTAGAGATAATAAACAAGGGGGTCATCTAATCAGGCATTTCCTTGACTTTGTATGGGACCTGAGGTTCTTGGAATATAAATTATAACATCCATATAATAGACCTATTGGTTTCCATCATCTAAGGTGGTCGGGGTGATAACCCTCTGATGCACCATGTGGATGGATAGATCATCTGATCTAGGATCTGTGAGGGACATTAATAAACTTTTGAAGGCATCAGCTCAATCATTATATGACTGAGGGACATGATTCACCTTTTTCTAGGAAGGGAACTAAGCCATTAGCTGGCAGGTGTGTTCCAGAAGGGGCACTAGCTCTTTCCTTCTAATGATTTAGTCACCCTTTATCTTCTTGATGAATAACTCAGAGTCTCCCTTCATATGTAAACTGGATATATCAATCTTGAGGGACAAATAAAGACCAATAATGAGAGCCCAATACTCTACCTCTTTGTTGGTGAAGACTTATGAAAAAAGAAATGAGTATGGAAATATGGCTTGTGTCAAAGTGATGAAGAAAATTCCAAATCCTGCCCTATTAATATTTGGGTTATTGAGCCTCCTACTAGTTGGGATTTGAAAGGATCCATAAAATTCATCTTCCAACATGAAATATTATAATACACTAATAGGACAGCCTCATCTAGTAAATTATCATCCAGGGACGGTTCTTCAAGGTCTATATGTGCGGATAGGAATTATTCCAATGCCTGGACCTTAACGGCCATCTGTTGGAAAAACATGATGTTTAACTTTTAGATTATCACTACCTAGCATGCCAATAACCCCATAATCATAGGGATATTGAGGATATAATTTAGAGGTCCTACTCAAGACACAATATGTATCTCAAGATGCTATAAATTGTGTCACAACTTTTACACTACGAAGACCATCTTGAGGTATCTCTTCTTGATGGGGGAGTATCTAGTATCTATGTTGAGGAGAATGCATCTGAGATATTATAGGTTTTTTCCCTAACCTCATTTTTTATAGGATATAAGTGAATTGAGGGACTATTCCAATGTGATCATGTAAAGTACCAAAGGATTTCCTAATATGGGTGGCGTTAAAACCGTATATTGTAGCAGATACTGCTTAATATCCTCAACGACAGTTTGGAACTCCTTATCACGCTATTAAACAATGGATTTATTATTAAACCTTGATAAGATCTTACACTTACTAGCCATATTTTTAGTAAATCAGAATATGAAGGCTAAGCGGCCTTGAAGTCCCTGTAACTCCCAGAGATTACTCTGGGAAAACATTTTACTGATGGCCTTGATCTTCTCTGATTCAATCTCTATGCCTTTATATCTTATGAAGAATCCAAGAAACTCTCTAGAGGTTAACCTAAATTCACACTTTAAGGGGTTTATCTTCAATTTTTAGTAGCGTATGAAGATAAAAACCTTCTCAAGATCCTTCATATGATCCTAAAACTGGTGTAATTTGACCACCAAATCATCCACATAACACTCCACCAATGTCCTAAGAATTGTCTTAAATATGTGGTGCATATCATGATGATAAGTGTATTCAGAATTATTCAAGACAGAGGGAATCACCTGATAGTATAAATTTCCTTGGGGCACCCTGAAGATGGTGTAATCCTTGTACTTGGGGAATATTTGGATATGATCATACTCAGATTATCATTCCATGAAAGATAGGGCATAGAACCCATCTATGGAATCAATCAATAGATCTGTCACTAGAAAAGGAAAATTATCCTTTAGATAGTGGTGATTGAGGTCTTATAAGTTGATATAGACTCATATTTTCCTATTATTTTTCCCAACTGAGATAATTTTTTCTATAAATTTTAGGTAATAGACTTCTTTGAAGAAGTTTTCTTTGATATTCTTATAAACTTTAGGCTCAACCATAGCACCATGGGAGGGGTGCATATTTATGGGAGGCTTCCTGAACCTATGATGACTCACTGGGAGGCCAAGATGATGAACAGTGACATGAGGAACTAGCCCTTACATCTCGGCATATCTCCAAGAGAATAAATTGTGGTGTTGTTTCAGCAAAGCTGTATATTATTGTTATTCCTCCAGAGACATAGTTGAAATGATCAGCATCAGCCTTAGATCTTCCTTGATGTTTAGGTTCACCTGGGTTAAACAATCAATAGTGGTGGAGATTCCCTCTTAAAATCCTTTAGGGGTGTCTTTCAAATCCTCTTCATCATCTAAGACTGGATAATCATAGGAAAGAGTCGGTGCTTCAAGGATGGTCGATCTTGGAGAAGCACTAGTGTCTTCTTTGGTGGATACAGAATCCCTGTTGAGGGATTCCTAATCTATTGAGAATGTGGTGATTGAGGTTGTAGATCTAATTACACCTAGTTTCAAACCATGAGATCCATTCTCGATGTTGAATCAATGGTGTTGATTTACTCTTCATCAAGGAATCCCTGCCCTGTGGAACATTCAGGAATATCGTGGATTGGTAGACATGTTGGAGAACTTCTCAGTACGTCATTATAGTAGGTGATTCATGTATCAGTAAATCCAATACAGTATAGGAGTACAAGGTAATATGCAGGTGTTCTTTCTTCTTAGGAATGTTGAAACCCTTTTTCTTGGACACAAAGAATCCCTAGGTTCAATGTTGTGGGCTCCAACCGATGAATTGGGAGAACAAAGGCATCCTTAAATTCCACCCAAGGATCAGAAATAGTGTATGTTAGATCATTGGGATCATTGATACGCTCAACCCCTTCTGTTAGAACCTGATTCCTTTCCCTTTTTAATACTCATCATCTAGATAACAGGATTCACAAGAATCAAGGGGAGACACATCACCTTGTAGTACCCCTTCTTGACTATTTAGGGATTATTTGAGACATTGGTGATATGAAGATGGGACCGTTGCATGAAAATGATTCCAAGGTCATACCAGTAGTGCATTATAGGTAGTATCCTATGAGACTACCATGAATTCAGTTATTGATATTAAACCACCAAATTGATTCTTCTATTGAACTTTACCACATGAATTATGCTTAATTTTATCATAACCCTAAATTTTTAGGTTGGAGGGATTTAGATATTCTTTTTTCAATCCCAGCTTATGGAGCATCCAGTTCAGGATAAGGTTGATCCTGGATCCAGTATCCACTAGTCAATGGTGGATTTCCACACTGTTGAACTTAATTTTGATATACAGTAGGCTTATGTTCCCCTGTATAATGACACCCACTTCTTCCCCTAAAAATTATATGATGTATTGTCATTACTCTTGCTCAGACTTCACTTTATAGTAGGCCTCAATGGAAACTACCTATCTCGAATTGGAGGGGGATTTTCAAAGCTTCAACAAGGGCCTCACACATTTCTTTAAATAATTCAAGACCCTAAAGGATCAAAAGAATAATGGGTATTCTAGAAAGGTTTTTTAACAAATCATACTTCTCCTCCAGGGGAATACCTTTGCCTGTGTAGTGTCTCTATTTGGAAAAGGGTGCAGTGGATGCTATTGGATGAACCACTAGAGTCTGGATAGTACTAGAAACATTCTTCTACTAGCTAACTAGAATACTCTGAGTAACTACCAGCTAACAGTTGGTTGACTGAGATCAAGCTCTGTCTAGACATAGTTGATTACAGTGAATTCGTGATTGAGATGTGTGATCAACTAGTACAATCAGCTACTGAGCCATACCTGATAGGGAAAATTGGGCAGACTGTACTTGATGAGCCCTATGAAAAATACTGCTACATATTCTCGGTATCATTAACAACTTGGTTTGAGGCACTGGCCTAAGAATTCTGATAGCCCATGTTTCATCCACCTCTCATTCGATGACGCCATCCAGAAGCACCCAACTCACTGTCAAGAATTGTGAAGTCATCTACTAGCTCAAGGTCATTCACAGAGGCATACTGATAGAGATATTATTTCCACTATTTTTATTGTATAATTAAATGATTTAAACCACAAAAAATTAATATTTTGATCTTAATTGTATTTTTTTGGGATATTAGGTATATTTTGAGAAAAAATGAAAAAATGTCCTATTTTGGGATTTTTAACTATTTTTAATCACTTATGTATTTCAGGAATATATCTTTCATTATTAATCCAAATAATGTGATTCTTTTTTTGTATAGTTAATATGTTCATGGGATAAATATTTTTCACTAGTCCAAGACTTGATTCAGATATCTAGAGGCCCAAATAAATTATCATTTATGGAAATTTTTCTTTCCAGATGAGTGGACCCCACCTCCATAATTGAGCCATAACTTCGAAAAAATGTATCTAAATGCCTTGATTCTAGCTTTAGAGGAACTAGGATTCTAGGATTCAAGGATTAGAATACTTTATGAGTTTAAAATAAAAATTCTCACATTAAGGAATTATTTATGTGGTTTAAATATGTGGAATATAAAAGGTCTGATCAGACAGAAACGGTTCTATTCCATAATTAATTAATATCTTCTAAACCACGCATCCAAAATGTTTGAAATTTTGTGGAGGGATAAGAATGTAAATATGTAAAAAGTCTTATTAAGTGTTTAATTCATGAATATGATATCTGAAATTAGATTATTAAATGGTAAGTTGAGGAATTGGAATAAAATGAGTCACATGGACAGATTAAATGTCTCATATTAAAACGATCATAACTCTGTCATCAAGTAGCCAATCAAGAAGAACTTTTGAGGGAATATTTGAAAAATATTTAAGAACAACGTTTATTAATGATTCAACATGTTAATAAATCATTTAATGGGTCTAAAACATGGTAACTTCATAAGATATATTTTGGCCTATAAAAGAAGGAGAGATCCTCATTCTCAAGGCATTCCATTCCATCCCACACTAGCCATTTTCCAAGAAGGTTAGCTTAAGAGAGAAAGGGAAATGTGAATATTTAGATATAGATAAATATTCCATGAATTTATGCTATAATAGAGAATATATAGGTTGTTCAAGTGATTTTATGCTAATCACTAAGTGGTTATCGATGGTGACAATAGACAGACACTTTCTTCTGAGTTACATTCTATTTTTTAATCTCTTTTTGAATATATTTTGAACTTGTATTTTTGAATTAATGTGGTTTTTTTTCCTTCTTGAATATATTTTCATCAAAAAAATTGGATTTTTGTTCATTTTATGAAGTAAATTAATTGATTACGCTATTTAAATTTCATCAGTGTGGTCATGTCATTGAGTATAGTGAAATCAATTATGTTTGATTACTTTGAGGTCTTACAGTAATTCAATAACTTCAATAGAAGGGAAAAAATAATATTTAAGTATTGATATGATATATATTTAAATTTTAGTGTTCACCTAGGGGTCCTTGGGGGGAATTGTGAAATAAAATTGAGAAATATTTCTTTTAAACAAGGAAGAGGGGAGTGTCCGAGTGGTTAAATCTTGTCCACAACTACTATTTTGATTCTTATTTCAAAACCACTTTATTTTTTATCAATTTTTCTATATTCCCCTTTAATTTTATTTAAATTTAGTTTATATTTATATTCTATTTTTAAATTTTTAATCAAATCCCCAAATTTATCTTCTTGGAAAAATAAACAAAACAAAAGTGATATTCTTGCAACTCAAATTGCAACCTCTTCAATAGAAAATTCAGGGACTGCTTTATTGAATTTCTCTAGGGAATAAAATTATTGATTAGGGTTTTTATGAAAAAAACTATCACATCACATACTCCAATTCCCCATCCATGTAATAGTCTATAACAGGATGTACTTTGGGTTCATCTCCTAACCCATGATACATGAAGTCACCAAGAGTATGAGATGGATTTGGTACCAATGGGGTACTTTTATTTCCATTCTTCCATTAGAGCATATTCTTATGAGACTTGGAAGGATGTGATGTAGATATAGAGGCATTGGTTGTATGAGACATGGTAACCATAAGAGGCACGGGTTTTCTCAAGTGGGAATGGATAATTTCATGGGAATTATTAGCTATATTGTGAGCTATCCAATTGGCATACTTCTATATCCCACAAATGGGAACCTATTTCCACTCATTAGAGTCTTATCTTTCACTATCAAGGTTAGAAGAGGCATGTTTCACCTGTGTTGGAATGTCTACCAAAATGATCAGTCTATGATCTGTTTCATCCTAAATCCAATTTATGAACATTAATAATTCCTTAATGGTGTGTCCAAGGATACTGTGATATGTGAAATGGTTAGGATAGCCAGTGAACCTAGCATCCAAGGGTATCTTGCATTCGGAAAATTCCCTAATTCCCTCTTCCAGGGAATAGATGATATACCTTGGGATCTATGAATCCATAGAGGAAAGGTTCATGTTTTGCATATCTGGGAAAGTAGCCTTGGGATCTTGGCCTTGATAAGGGACTAGAGCCACATTCTCTCATTGAGGTGGAAATGCTTGAAGAAGTTGTACTGGATGAGGCTACACTAGTTGAGGTAGTGCCTAATAGGGAAACACTCAATAATGCTTATCCAGAAAAGGGACCAATAGGTGTAATAGATCAGGGACCTATTCATGTAGGGTTGTAGTCATCTCTACCTTCACATGACTTCTCAAGGGAACTGGAAGGGGAAATGGGCATGAATTTTGTCTAATTTATTACAAGAATTATTCCAAACACTGGTCCTTTTCATAGAATTACCAAAATACATCTGGGTATTTTAGGGAAATGAGGGTAGGAACCAACTCATTCTTGACATTCTCTACACACATTGTTAGTAGTTGTTCTTGGGACAACAACATGGTGAGTGAGTATGTGAGTCCCTTCCACCGGGAAAAAAAGTTGGAGACTCACTCATCAAGAATTTTATTGCACTGAAAGTGCTCATTTATACTTTTATTTCACATGGTGTAATTAAAATAGCAGAGTAACTATCATCATAGAACCTCCCACTGAAAATGGACCCTATGGATAGCTGGATGTACTAGAAAAACATTGTCCCATCAAGAGTCTAGAGAAAGTATCAAATCTTGGTATCCTACTTCTATTATGAAGCTCCAAACATTGGGCCTCACCTTGAGGAAAAGTGGGATAGATTTTTTAATAGGTCTCACATCCTATTGAATGGGGTGAAGCTAGGATTACCAAATTCAGGGTGTGCTGAGACATTTTCTACCCATATCGGGTATGGATTTCTGTTAGGAAGGATTTCCACATATCACATTTCCAAAGCCTCAAAGAAATAAATGAGAGAATATATCACATCATCTTGGCTAGGGTCTCTAGCCATGATACAAGAAAATAGATGGTTAGAAGTGGTTTATTTACGGTGGTTCTAGTAACTTCCGCGATATTTTTTCTATGTTTTCAATTAGTGGTGGTTTAATTGAAATCACCACTAAATGTTTTAAAAAATCATAATCCCTTCCCCTCCTTCACTACCTCTATGTGACCTTGACCCCCCCCCCTCCCACCTCCCTCAACCTCATCTTCTCCTCTCCCCGGTGGAAACCCCAAGCCTGCGACCCCCTTTCCCCTAACCCTCCTCCTCTCCTCTCTTCAGCGGTGACCCTGATCCCACGACCCCCAACCCCCATGACCCCACCCCCCTCTGACCCCGACCCCACAACCCCCCCCCCCCCCCCCAACTCTGTCACCCTGACTCAACTCCCCTCCTTAGTGGTTATGTGGACCCCCCCCCCTCTGACCTCCCTCTCCCCATCTTGTATCCCCTCCTCGGTGGAAACATAGATACCCCCCTTAATGGTTCCATCATCCACACCCTAAATCTTTTATTAAGTAGAATTATAGTGTATGATACCATCCCACCCCTTGTAATTATTGTGTTATGTATGATATAAAATCATGAATTTGTACACAATATAATTTATTATAGATAAATTTTTATATAAAACACATCTTAAAAACAATATGGTGTATATTATCACATTAGGTTTAATCCATGAAAAAAATACTACAAGCTACTATCATTGGTTTATTTTTTTAATGTGGTCATCTATGTTATGAATTCATAAATAGTTACATACACCGTAACTAGGATATAAGTTCAAATATTATAAATAGAAATTAAAATTTGAGTTGAAATATGAAAAAAATAATCACATAGATTCACCCTACCCCTCTTAGAGTGAATACTCGATCTAATGGAAATTTCTTATTGATTAAAAAACATCATGAGAGTGGTCTTACTAATACAGTTTGTTATGAAGGGGTAGATACATATATTATGAATAAGTATTTTTTTGTTAATTTATATATAATAATGCTAGTTTTTTTTGAATCAAAATATTTGAATTTAATATGTAAATATAGATGATTTTTGGTTCATAAACAATAAGAATATCTTATATCCAAATATATATAGATATAAGGATATAGACTATCAATGGTACTCTTTCAATGTATGATGATTTTGGGTTCTCGTATACAAATTCATATAACCATAATTATTTTTTACATAAATTATTTGGAGATATTATGATCATTTCTTAGTGTCAATCTGGACACAAACATCGTTTTATAATCCATATTAAAAGGGTTTCAAAATTTTATTATTAATTATAACACGAATGAGTTCAAATGGGTTTATTGATATTATCATATTCCCATAAATTTGGGTTGAACCCTTTTAAATATGAATCTATCTTCAAAAAAACAAAATCAAATACAAATAAATTAAAATAACTATGTGTGCCACAAGTACTCTATGATCTATATCGATAAAGTATACATGATTATGATCACTAAGAAATAGTTCTCTTTCTCTTCCTCTAATGTTTTTATATTGGTCACCAAAAATCTACATATATTATTTCATGATTGAAAGGTCAAAAAAATTTATTTTATCACCCTATCATCTAATATTAATATGGAATAAGTATGAATATTGAATAATCTATAATTGTTTCTTAAATACTACCACAGACATATATGGATCACATTTTTATTTTTTTCATTACTTAATTAAATAACACTTCCTGAGAGATACATCTAATTTGTAGCTATTGAAATATATGGGTGTTTTTATATAATAATGTTTGAACATTATTATGATTATATATTTATTATCAATTATTATATGAATCATTATAATGATTAATGTTTGAATAATAACCAATATAGAAATATGAATTTCAACATTATATTACATAAACTATATCACATATCTACTATGTGATATGATATAGGACTCTGGTAAATATCCTAGGATTCAGTTGTGATTATAATGTTGTGTTCGATATATATAATATTAAAATATAATAGTGATTCATACTATATTATTCATCCATTTTATTGAATATTTATCAGTTTCACACAAGCAATAAAGTCCTTTAAATATTCTTTGTTATACTTCACAATTCCATTGGAATCTATCAAAACTCCATTAAAATGGTTTATTAAAAACATTCATTTTTTTTAAAAAAACTTTTCCAATCATTCTAATCAATTTTCTACAACACAAATTTGTAATAATATAGTCCTTAACCATTTAAAATAGAACAATTCCAGGAAAAAAATTTAGATCCTAGTCGATCAGCATCTCAGAGCACACCACCGCTATTGTCATCTTCTGTGGATACTAGTGATTCTATTGTACTCGAAACTGCTGGCGATCCATCTGTTTCATAAAATGTTTTTGGTATCACACTACTAGATTCACCTCTGTATATGGGGTAGTTTTTCACCCCACATTCCAGGGGATATTGGAGAGTTGTCGTTACTGGTATGTATGTTGTTTTTCAAAAAAAAGATTTATATTTTATTAATTGTTTAATGAATTTATCAAACATATAAAGAAAAGCATATAAGGGATAAAAATATGAACACGAAAGATGTATGGGACCTGAAGGAATTCAAGATTATCATTCCATTTGATGAGTACGGGGTTCCTATTGATGATGATGTTGGAATCTAGGGTTAGATTCTTGGGCAGCTTTCTTATGAGATAGTGAGATTTCCCATTACTTATAAATATTGGAGGCATATTCCTACACCTTATAAAAATGAGGTGTATAATACTCAAGTAAAGGTAATATTAATTTAGTATTCCTTGAAAACTAATTTAAAAGACATGAGTAAAATTTTGTAATATACTGATGAAGTGTTATATTTTTTATTTCTTGATGTTTTTCATTTTGATGTCCCTGACTTTGTTTCATGCCCATGGACTTTGAAAATTTTGGTCAATAAATGGAGAGATTTTAATTATAGATAATGTAATTGGTTTAATGAAACTTCTCTAAGCTCTGAAAAACGTATGAGAAAGTGCTTGAAGGCATTTCTTGAGAGAAATGGAATATATTTTTCGATATCAAAAGAGATGCATCTCATGAGGTAATTGCACATTTAACAGTATCTTAATAACATAAACACAATAAGATTATATTTTTTTATTAATTTCACTATTTTTTTAGGAATTATCTAAAAAAATATAAGAATCATGAGAAGAAATTTGTTCCTCACATTGTTGGGTCTCAAAGATTTTTGAGAAAAAGAACAATTTTGGTTTGTATTTTATTCATTATTATTTATATCATTTTATTATAAATCAAGTTTTTTTCTAAATTGTTTACATTTTTTATAAAATTTAATGATTTAAGTTACTCTATTGGCCAAACAAAGATGTGGTTTAGATTGCATAGAAAACCTGATGACAGTTTTTTACAAATGACCTTACCAAAGATGTTGGAGTAAGTACTTTTCATCAACATTTCATATTATTTCATTACAATAAATACATAATAATAAAACATATATTATAACAACTTAAATTCCTTAAACCCAATTAAATGGGGCCAGATATATGGATCAAATGATACCAATTTGGGGTTGTTTGATACATTTATCCAGACCCAATTAATTTGTTTTAAGTATTCTTTGTTGTCGTAATATAATTTTCAACATTATGTTTTTATAGTTTTGAAATAACAATAAAATACTAATGAAAATTTTATTAATTAAATAAAATTATGAAGTTCATATATTTTAAAAAATAATTTATAATATTTTTCTATTAATAAGTTAAAATTTAAGATGTTTGGGATGTGAACCCTTCTCAATTAGCATTATGGGGGATGGGTTATGGGCCTACTTTATCATCTATATTTGGTAAGATGGTGTCGTCTATTACTACTACACTCGATGGGGGTTTGAGTAGTGTCATTTATCAGGAATCACAAAGAGAAATTTCAATATTGAAAGAACAGGTATAAGAATAAGACTGTTATAACCAAACACAGGATCAGTGGCAATCATAAATGGAAAATACTTAAGTTTTTGTATTTCAATAGATGATCGGTATGATCCCTAAAAAAATTTCAACCTTATAGCTCATCCTGCCAAGGTAAATTCTAAATTCCATAAATCATTCACACATTTAAAAAGAACACATACAATATCCATAATCTCTTTAGCTATAATTTCTGATAACCATAACTAAAAAAATTATTTTATCTATTTATCGATGGTACAAAATAACCATTTCTAAATAATTTAGAAATGGTTATATTAACTTCTCTCATGTTTTATTTGTTAAAAACTATCACCAACTGAATAAAAACTCACCGTTGAGTTCCCAGAAAACAACACATATAACAACTGTCACTCAACTATAAAAAACACCGCTAAATGATTAATGATCATGAAATACATGACGGTTTAGAAAGTAATGCTCTATTTCTTCAATCAAAATTGAGCACCAAAAGATATAAAATAATCGATCTATATTTTAGTAATTAATAAAAAAAATATTAGTAATAGTGCTAAATCATTAATTTTATTAATAATATATTAATTATACAATTATAATTTTTAAAAAATATTTAATGATTAAAAAACTTATAATAGGAAAACTACCACATATTGATTTGTGAAATTTAGGAATTAATGCCACATAAATCTGAGTTACAATTTTCCTATGATGCCCGTAAATACATTTTTTGTGTTTTAAAACACTAAAATACATGTTTAACGATCAAAACAATAAAAAAATATCATATTGACATGAAATCATGGGATAACCACCATTGAATTATTTGTGACATGTACAAGCAAACAACACGTCCATTCAACATGTGTTGTTCTCTGAATGACTCAATAAAAAAATTTAAAAGATATCAAAGTTTTAGAAACATGCGTCAGGAGGTACAAACCAAGAAAATGACCTATATTTCTCTCAAATCATGGAAAACCCATATTTAATTGTGAAATGTATGAATTGACGGCACATCATTCCGAAATACAGATTTACTGTTATGGTTTTAAACACTTTTTTAGGGTTTTAAAATACTAAAACATGCATAGAATGATAAAAACCATAGAAAATGACCTCATAGTAATGTGAAATCATGGTAAAACCACTGATGATTTGTTTTTGACATGTATTTATAGAAAAAACGTCAATTCGATGTGTGTTCTGGTAGGAACTACTCAATATAAACTTTTAAAAGGTGTAAAAGCCTTTAAAAACAAGTGTTTGGGGGACCAAAACCATGAAAAAGATTTTGGATTACCCTAAAATCGTGGTAAAATGACCATAAATTTAGTTTTTCAATTTCAAAACTGATGGCACATCATTTTGAATTACAGTTTTCCCATTATAATCGTAAACATGTTTTTAGTGTTTTAAAACACTAAAACATTCATGGAATGGTCAAACCCATAGAAAACAATATCATATTGATTTGAAATCATGGGGAAACCACTGATGAGTTTTTTTAATGATTAATCACAGATAACATGTTAATCTGATGTGTGGTGTGGTCGGTATTACTCGGTATACACTTTTGAAAGGTACAGAAGCCTTTAAAAACAAGTATCGGGGGTAACTAGGAAAAAGATACAGGATTGCCTTGAAATCATGGGAAAATGATTGTACATTTAATTTTGAAATGTAGGAACTAGTGTCACATCATTCTGAATTAGATTTTTCCCATTATGGTCGTAGATGCCTTTTTACTATTTTAAAACACTAAAACGTATGTGGAACGGTCCAAACCATATAAAACAACCTCATATTGATGTGAAATCATGGGATAATCATCGTTGAGTTTTTTTTACATGTATATGTAGAACAAATATCAATTCCTCATGCGGTGTGTTCGGAATTACTCGATATACACTTTCCAAAGGTAAAAAAGCCTTTAAAAACAAGTTTTGGTGGTTCAAAACCAATAAAACGAAGACTTATTACCCTAAAATCAAGTGAAAACAATTGTACGTTTGATTTTGAGATATCAAAACTGACGAAACATCATTCCAAATTACGGTCTTTCCATTATGGATGTAAACGCATTTTTAATGTTTTAAAACACTAAAACATGTGTGGATCGGTAAAAATTATATAAAAAAACTTTAGATTAATTTAAAATCATGGGAAAACCACTAATAAGTTTTTTTTGTGTGTACATGTGGAAAAAATATCAATACAACATGCGGTATGGTCAGAATTACTCGGTATACACTTTTAAAAGGTACAAAAGCCTTCAAAAAAAGTGTTAGAGGGCCAAAACTAGGTAAAAAATGTTATATTTCCCTGAAACCATGGTAAAATAACTGTACATTTAATTTTGAAATGTAAAAACCAGCGACACATCATTCCAAATTATGGTTTTCTTGTTAGGGATGTAAAATCATTTTTAGTGTTTTAGAACACTAAAACATGCATGGAATGGTCAAAAACATATTAAATGACCTCAAATTGATTTTTAATCATGGGAAATCCACCTTTGAGTTTTTTTTGACATGCACTCATAGAAAACACATCAATTCGATGTGTAGTCTGGTCGGAATTACTCAGTATACACTTCTGAAAGGTACAAAAGCCTTTAAAAACAAGTATCGGTGGTCAAAACTTGGAAAAAAAATTCTTATTTCCCTAAAATCATAGCAAAAAACTGTACATTTAATTTTTGAAATGCAGGAACCAATGGCATGTCATTCTTAATTATGATTGTCCTATTATGGCCATAACTAGGTTTTTTGTGTTTTGAAACACTAAAACGTGTGTGGAATGGTCAAAACCATAAAAAACGACCTCATATTGATGTGAAATCATGGGAAAACCATTGTTGAGTTGATTTTGAAATATATTACATACTTTGATATCAAAATATATAAAATAAATTATTAAGCGAATTTAAAGAACATTGCACATCGCTTTAAAATTAAATTAGAATATTTACTCATCGTTTTTCAGTTTCAACTGTTGAATCTTATCTTAAATAGATTTGTTTATATTTTCAAAGTGTTTTTAATTATATATTATTTGTTTTATATTAAAATTTCTTCTGTTTGATTAACCAAATAAAAAAATTATATGCAGTATTCTGAATATATTCTATATATTTTTTCTTTCAAGATTTCTTTTCTTAAATGTTCTAGTTGTCATTGTCGGTGACAGATGTCGGCAGTAGGCAGGAGGTTGACCATTCTGATCCACGATATTCTTCAGAAGGCAGTCATGATGGTTCTTAGTTCCATGGTATGTTAAAATTTTATCAATTATTCTACTTTAATTCTTATTTATTATGTGTATTTTTAATTTTTGTTTACTTTTTTGTTATAGTTGGTGAGATAACGTGGTTGGTTTCAGTTAATGACATGATTTTGAGGAAAACAGATGCAGTGGAGGTCATGAAATGGATGTATATTGGGCATTGGTTTTTTTCACTATATTTTATATGTATATTGATAGATGTATGGGTTGACTTAGATTATGGTTATGATGACTGGATGTTTTTATGTATGATATGTTTATCATATATTTATTTTTTTAGTTTATTATATGTTAGTTTCTTAATATTTATAGTTTTTTATTAATTTTTTTAAAAATAATGAATCTGATTTAGCGATAGTTTTATGTAATTGCTGCTAAATATAATGAATAAAAAATATTAGTGGTAGTTATGATTAATTGCTACTAAAAGGAAAAACTACTAATATATTTTGTGGCGGTTTCATTTATTTTATTTATATTTTCCCTAGATCTTTTTTTAAATAAAAAATATACCGCTAAATAAACAAATAACCATCTATAAATTATCCAAAAATCAAACTTAACAAAACTACCACTAAATTATAAAAACCACCACAAAATGACTAACAACCATGAAATACATGATAGTTTTAATAACTTTCGCTAAACTATGAGGTGGGGGTTTAAACTGTTGCTAGTTCATGAAAAAACCACCACTTCAAACTTTTTTTGTAGTTACACCAACACATTGATAGGATTTTCGACTCGTGAAGAAACAAGACCTTGATCCCAAGGTGGATAGTTGCGTTATTCACACTGCTCAGGGGGAGTGGGCAACTCATACCTTGGTCACTTGTCATATTCTCTAGCTTCTACCCTAACCAGGTGTGCAAGGCCACCAAGTATGAATTAGGGAATCTGGACAAGGAGGACTGGGTGCCCCACTATAGGATAGAAAAGTTATCTTATGGTATTTTTGGGGTTTGTTCACTACTAATCAATGAGATCAGTGGTAAGAATTTTGTTTTCCTCAATCTTATAGAGAAATAATGATATTGTGGGTTCTATCTCTAATTATGATGTGACCACAAATGGATCGTAGGGTTCGACATAACCCTTTAATTTGCTGAAATACTAATGGATAGGAAGAAATGTCTCATTAGGGGGAATTTTGAGGTTGTGTTCCTATCTCTGATGATGAGTGAGGACACCTTCTGGGGGGTCTTCCTGGTATTGTATCGCACATTAAGGTAGATTTTACCTATCATTCTGTTCACCAATATCCATGTTCCTATGATCTTATGGAAGGTTTGTGGTGATCATATTTACCATGTAAGTAGAGAGAGGGTAATATTCACCATTGGAAAATAGGTCTGACTATCAGTCCTATTACTTTTGAAGGATATGGATGAAATGGAATGCAACATAATTCTCCCAAGCTCAAATCTCTACATGTGGAGATGCTACTTCCATGACTCTGAATAGAATAGTTAGGCTCTTAAAACAAGTTTTCTAGATATTCTGGTCGTATCTTTATGACTTGGGGTGTTAATTCATTGTGATCATTTTAATCTCAACCTTTCTACACTACTGGTTGATAGCATCGAAGTTCTCATGTCTACCTAGGTAGGTTACTATTAATCACAAAGGTGGTGAAACATTGCCTAGATAATATGGAAGAAGCACACTATCTAGTCCTCAATGAGGGATTCTGAGTTAAAAAAGCCTAGAGTTTAAGGGGACTATAACAACACTTATAATTGTTTAGTGTCGAAAACCTCCCACATGACCTATTTCTCAGAGGAAGGGGCCTTATCTTAGTCGTCCCAAGCCTTGATTGATGCTAGTTGAGATATGGGTGGTGACACTAATGTATACCTTATTTATGGTTGATCAACCAAAATAATGGGTGTCACACTGTTCAAATAACTAATGCATGTCGGGACGTATCATTGAGGTGAATCCAACTTCAATATCCTCTCCATATAGGATAGGGTGTTCACCATTATATCATGTGTGGACCAATGGAGTGATCACCATATGAGGGTGTCAACCCAAACCCAAGAATCTCTCCGAATTCTTGTATTAAGGTAGAGAGGAAGGAAAATTATTGTGATTTAAAGGGTTTCAATGAAAGTTCCTGAAAGGGGGTGAGGACTTCTTCCACCTATAGGTACCTATGGAAGGATATGAGGATCTTGTGGACCTCGACTTTTAGGATTGTGAATCTCAATTTTTAGTATTCTTATCCTGACTCTAGAAGGTGGGTTAAATATTTCCTCATTGATTCATCCATTTCTTCAGACTCTAAGAGGTCGATCATGACATGATGCTTCCCAGAGTTCTACCTCTGATGATGAGTATTCTCCATTATGTCCCTAGATGGTTCTTTAGGTTAGGGTGTGTCTTTTTCATGGGGAGGACCTCCACACTAGCTGGTGGTGGTTCAGGGAGGACCTCTATATTTGATATCAATATAATGTGGAGGACCTCAACATTGGTTGGAAACAGTTAAGGGAGGACCTCCATATTGGATGTTGGTGGAGTAGGGAGGACCCCCTCTTTGGCTGTTAATAATAGATTGGGGATAATTTCCATGTTGATTTGTGAGAGCAAGGGGAGTACCTTTGTGTTGGTAGGTAGAGGTGAAGGGAGGACCTATTCACTAATTCTCCGCATTATGAGATAGACAATAATGATTGTTGGTGGTGTTGGTGACTAAGAGAGTCAACCTGGCTTGCCTGTGGGGTAGCTGGGGTCTTGATACCATGCAAGAAAAGTTGGATCCTTGTTCACATGTTGAAGGGATCTGGTGGGATACATTGGTGGTGGAAAGGTCTACTCGAGCTACAAAATATTACACTTTTTAGTAAGTATCATGGTTCTTCCCTTTATATCATCATAGAGTACTCTGGACCTAGGCTGGTGGAGTAGGGGTGAAATCAACACATTCATCAGCTTGTGGGACTAGTCAGTGCTAGCACTGATGAGGCCTGGTGGGAGTTATACTAGGTATATCCCGAGTGGTGTTCGCTCCAAGCATGGCTCGAACATCCCCTACCACTTTGAAGTAGGGTATTGAACTATCATAGTGCTTTGGGGAGAGGCTCTTGGACTATTTTTTCATTGAAATAGGGGGAGTTTTTCCCCTATGTAGTCCTCATGGGGAGTGGTGTCAGTAAGGAATCAATGGATCAAGGTCTTGGTGAACCATGTACGTGATGCGAGTGACCCCTTCCAGCTTGTATTAGTGCATGGGTATTTCAATCACCCTCCTCTGGATGATCTAAAAGGGTGATACATGTTATGCACACCCAATATCTAGAGGTTCGGTGGAAGTCGCAGTAGGGATGTAGTCATGAGGGATTACCACATTAAATTTTTCCCTACCCCAGTGTCTTCTGGTGCAAGCTTTATAGATTCTTGTAGTGTAAGTCCTATAAGTCGTGTGGATTTATCCATCAGTAAAGATATAGGTAATGTGATACCCAATGCCCCGACATCATCCAATATTCTTGAAGTAAAGAAGGATCTATTTTGGTGATGTCTCAAACCAAGGATGCCCAATGTTACCTGGTCCAATCTGTACGTGAGATTCATGTTGGTCCCACTATTTACTTGGTGGGACTTGGCACAAAATATTTTGATCTTGTGACATGAAAATTTGTTTGCGCCCTAGGTGCTACTAGTCCTCATGTTTTAGGTAAATAGTTTCACATCAGTTTTATCATTTCTATTTATAATTATTTTACCAAATCCAATATGTCATATGTTTTTCTGTTGCCCTGTATTCCCCCTTTCCAAAGGAGGGAACCATTCATCTATTTCATCAGTGATGTCGAATCCTTGATCAAAATAGGATGATGGGATGTTAATTTTTCCTTTTATGGATTCCTCCTTGGAGCCCATTTCCCACTCTAGTTCTCCCTCATAGATTTAAGTCATGTTCACAAAAGTTATTCTCAGTGACATCATAAGTTTTACACTGGTTAATTATGCTGATTGTATCTTGAAAAGTTAGAAAAATTTTGTTAGGAGATTATTCATGTTGTGCATGTTAGTTAATTTCTGGACATTGGGTGTATTGGGAACCCATAAAGTCTTCCTCTTTTTTAGGGAATGTCATTTATGAGTCATCTTAGGTGTATAACCCAAGGAATCCTATGTCATCTATGAGGTGGTTAATGCCAAAGGCATAAGTATTATGAGGCTTTTTACCATAGGCATCCCACATTTATTGCACGGGGAAGGGATTTTGGATTAGGGTGTGAGTTTAACATCTTGTGAAGATGGATTCAAACATCCTGTTGAGATAGATCAGGTCACGGGATTAACGTATTGTGGAAACTAGTCAGAATGTATTTTGGGATAGATCGGGTCATAGGATTAACATCTTGTAGAGACAAATCAGAACATCTTGGGGAGATGGATCGGGTGGTTAACTTTGTCCACAAGGGGAAGTATTTCACACTTGGATTCAATTTTCATCAGGATTGAAACTTAGGGAGGAGTCCTATGTACCTTAATTAAGATACAAGTATCAAAACTCACATAGTTTAATACTATAGTTTTAGGTTGTGTGATAGGATTGGTCCATGCAGTTTAACATCCTACAGCAAGTATGCTCATGTTGCGGAGGGAGAATCAATAAGGGATGGTGCGGGGCTTAAGCATAGAAGTTTCCTGTCACAAGTGTCTCATCCCCTAATAGGGAAGGATGGTGTGAGAATTACACATGGGTGATTCCCAAGGGTGTAGTTTCATCCCATGGTGTAGGATAAGGTGGAATCCCATGATTTTCATAGTCTTAGGTTGTGTTATAGGATTGGACCATGCAGTTTAACATCATGCAGCAAGTATGCTCATGTTGCGGAGGGAGTATCAGCAAGGGATGGTGTGGGGATTAAGCATGGAAGTTTCCCATCATAGGCGTCTCATCCCCTAGTAGGGAAGGATGGTGTGGGGATTACATGTGGGTGCTTACTAGGGGTGGAGTTTCATCCCATGGTGGAGGATAATGTGGCATCCCATGATGATTGTACATGGGGCATCATGTTTTCATTGCACAGGGCAAGGATATGGTTTTACATCATGTACTAAGGGATACGTCATGAAATTTAATATCATATGACTAGGATATAGATATAGTAAATTTTACATTATTCAACTTGGATGTAGATGGGGTTGTAGGTAGGATGAAGGCCCATGATTTACTTGGAGAAAAGTGGGCGGATATGAGATTAGGTGGCACCAGCCACACAGGAATTCAAGGTATATCTACACCAGTCCAGTATGGTCATAGGGGGATTGGGAACTCAAATTTTATGAAAGGGGATTAGATGCAAGGAGGAACTATTGATATTATTGGTGGATGGGTTTCATGAAATATTGGGTTTCTAAAAGGTTTAGGGATTCAGGAAGTCCAGTGGTCTCGTGGAGGTCAAGGGTCTCACAAAAGAGTATGTTTCACAAAATAGGGTGACCCTTACTCAGGGAAAATTCATAGTTACCATGGGGTTGGTTTCATTAATTATAGTTATATCCCAAAACCCCAAGAGTCAAAAAGGTATTTCTTCTTACATGAAGTCCATGATCCTTTACAAAAAGCATCTCCTCTATGGGTTGAGGTTCTCAAAAATCCATGGGAGGTGGTTTTATGAAAGATGACTAACTTGGGAGATCCGTATTATATTTCTCTCCCAAGTCTTTGTTATATCATGAACTCATATATTTTCCTAGAATATGAAAGGTTGAAACCACTAAAATGTCGAACATAAGGTGGTATTTATTGTGTTAATGGAGGTGGGGTCATTGGTTTCTTAAAATATGGAGGCCTTCATGAAACTATATGAGCTTCATGAATAGGTGGGCTTCCACAAACCAGAGTTACAATGTTAAAAAGTTATCATCAAAGCTTTACACATTCATGAAATGGTGATTCATGAGATAAACTAACACTACATGGAGGTTAGCATCAAACCTTTGTGTAGTTGGGGATTTCATGAACTATGTTCATTCGTGAAGGTGGTGACATTTTTGAATCAAGTCCCTTAAGTAGATTTTAGGGCCTTTTGTCCTAGATTCTATCCAACCTAGTTGTTCCATCATTTAACTCTCCCATGACATGGTTATTTCAACATCAACTACTATTTTTGATGATTACGATAATTAATTTATTTTGATATCTTGCACATCATCTTTTCACACTTTATATGTATAAAGGTTTCCAAATTCATGAGTATTATTCTTCATGTAATTTTTTCTTTCCCAAGTGTTTGTATATAATATATTGAATGATATAAGGCATAGACCATTCCAATATGAAGTGGTATTATATATGAGATATGGATACATTGGATAGGGTTTTGAGCTACAACATGAGTCATATATGACTCAATAATTTAAACCATGGGGTCACGGTTGATCTATTTAAACTCAATAGATCAACCAACAATAAATTCCTATTATTATACATGTTTTTTATTAATTTATTCATGGTTTATTATTTTTCTATAAATATTCATGTTTATATGATCACTTAAAAAATAAAAAAAATGCATAGATTAAAAAAATTAAGATCTAATGAGTGATTTATATTTAATGAATTGTTAAGTTGTGAGTGTGATCACATAGTACAATAATTTAAAATAAAAAATGATTTCCTTTTTTGATTGATAATAATATCCCTTAAAGAAATACTATGTCTTAATACCTTCCATTGCTTCAATTTGAACAAAAATGGGTGTATAGGGTGATCGTTAACCCTAGTTGATGGTGCCACCTTCTACTAGGGAATTATTATGAGAGTGATGGGTAGACTTAACTAAATTTATCAAAAAATAAGTATTAATAGATAGTTTATTGATTATTTATAGGTGATATGTTGAGTAAATAAAGGTTACAATTTCTAGAAGCTGGTACTTCACTCAAGAGTTCATGGAGTTGTGAGTCAATATGGTTGGCCAATCAAAATCCTACCTTGAAATCCTCTCAGTAGTGGCATATCCATAGATTGAACTATAAGGAGAGGTTTCAAGGATCCTTTGCACTATAATAATCTAGCGACTGGGTATTCCAAATCTAGTAGTGAGGGTTACTAGTGTTTGATAAAATAGTTGGATTCATTTAATTATTTAATTAATTGGTAATTTCTAATTGGTAATCAAGATATATTACTAAAATAATAAATTTATTTATTATAGATAAAATGGAAATCACCACTTCTAGTTCAATATCACTATGATAAATACTAGATAAATAGAATATCATAATTGTTTATAATTTCTAGGAGTGTTATAGGAACTTATGTTTAGTACTATGGTAAGAGAGGAATATTTATGTGATGTAATCCCCATATCCTACTGATCCTCCTCAAGGAGCAGGAAAGGAATATTAAGATAAATATAATAAGTATATAGATGTTGTACTATATGTATAGTGTATCATTTTTTCATTTATTTTTAGTGAACTGTAGAAAAAACATGAGGATTAAGATTCCTCCAAAATGTTATCTCATCTCCAAGAGTTATGTCATGAGAGATCTTGAGAAGAAAGATATAAATTTCAAGTGCACTATATTGGTGCAAGATAGAAAAATGGAATCATGAAGAACCTAATATACTCAAGATGATTTGGAATATTGAGAGAATATATTCCCTTGAGTTCAAAATAAACCAATAACTAGTGACAAGTCATATTCTTTCCTCTTTACCACTTAGATTCTCAACTATTATTGTTAATTACAATATGAATAACTTAACAAAGTCACTCTCATAGATTTTTTGAATTTAGTTCACAATTCTGATAAGGATATGAATAATACTAACACTTCATTTTTTATAGTAAATAATATGAGGAATGGAAAGTCTAAATAATAAAACTCTAAACCTAAGCCAATGAATCCAATGAACCACCATTATAAGAATCCAAAGATATAGAGAGAGAGATATAATGAGGTTGTCTTCTATTCCTATAATAAGAAAGTCCACTGGAGGAAAAATTGCTTGGATAAGAAAAAGAATAAAGGAAAAACTTTAACCTTAGGTATATTTTTCAATTAATGTAATATGTATTTATCTACAAGATAGTTATTGGATACAACATGTGGATCGCACATTTATATTCACATACAGGAACCAAGTATATTCCAGAAGATTGTAAAAGGTGAGGTGGATCTTCAGGTTGCAAATGGAGTGGGACGGGCATCCTTGGTAGTGGGATATTATCATCTAACATTTCCAATTGGTTTGGTTCTTGTTTTAAAAACTATTATTATATAGTTTAGTAACCAGAAAAATAATCTTTGTGTTAATTTTGGACACTGTGGGATATAATTTCAAGTTTATAAATAAATATTGTGTCTTTTAGAATGATAAAATATGTTATGGTATGGTGTACCTTAATTATGGAGTGTATATACTTGAACTTAAAAACCCTGTATTGTAAATTGATGATAAATCTTGTGAAAATGACTCATATAATACCCACCTATGGAACTTTAGGTTTGATCATGTAAATGAGAAGCATTTATATAAGTTGCATCAAGTAGGGTATTTAGAATCTACTATGTTAAAACCCTTGTTGGTATGTAATAATTGTTTATGAGGTAAAATGACCAAAGAAACCTTCACTGGGAAAGAAGTAAGGGACATGGAACTATTGGAATTTATTCATACTTATGTGTGTGTTCTTTTTCTAGTTGAGGCAAGGGGTAGGTTTTTATACTTCATTACTTTTACTGATGGCTACAGTGTGTATGGATATAACTATTTAATAAGGTATAAGTAAGATTCCTTTTGTATGTTTAAGGAATACCAGCATGAAGTAGAAAACTAACTTTATAATAAGATTAAGAACTCCTCCTTATACACCTTAGTATAATGGTGTTAGTGAAAGGGGGAATCAAAACTTTCCTGACATGGTCTTGTCTATGATGAATCAGGAAATGCTTCCATTATACTTTTGGGGATATGGGTTGTAGAAAGTGGCATATAACCTTAACTGAGTACCAACTAAAGAAATATATGGGATTCCATATGAGTTCTAGTCTATAAAGAAACCTAATATTTCACACATGTGTGTATAGGGATGTGAATATTTTTTCAAGACTATACCTAGTGAAAAATTGGCATCTCAAAGCAAAAAGTTCATATTTATAGATTATCCTATAGAAACTAAAGGATATTAACTATGTGACCCTTCAGATAAAAAGGTTCTTATCGAAATACATTCCATATTTATAGAAATGGAACACAATTCCAATGTAAATAATGGAAGTATTATTTACTTTGATAAAGTTGATACTCCATATCCATAAGATTTAGTATGGGAACAATATCTGTAAGTGATAGTGGGATATGAATATATTAATAAGACACAAGTATTATGTACATCTACTTGAGAGGTTAAAGAACTAGAGTGATATAGTTTTCTTATCACCGAGTCATGTGACACATTACTCTTAGATAATGATGAACCTACAACATACAAGCAGTAGATGTCATGGATGATGATAAATGGAAATAATCCCTGCATTATGATATGGAGTCCATGTATCAAGACCAAGTTTGGATTTTAGTGGAACCTCCATCTAATGTAAATCAAATGGACACAAATGGGTATTCCAGAAAATTTTGTACATAGATAGTAGAGTAAATACCTATAAATAAAAAATGGTTGTGAAGTGTTTTAAGAAACGTCATGAAATTGAATATGATGAAACCTTATCACTAGTAGAGATACTACAATTCATTATAATTTTACTTATATTATCATCCTTCCATGATTATGAAATTTTGAAAATGGCTGTAAATACTATTTTTATAAATGGGAAGTTGGTTGAAGATATATATATGACTTAACCTAAAGGTTTCATTAAGTCAAATAGTGACAATAAAGTATACAAGGTATATAGATCCATTTATGGGTTGAATCAGGCATCACAATTATGGAATGTTCATGATGAGGCTATAAGAGAATCCGAGAATGAAAGAGATGCATGTGTCTATAAGAAGGCTAAGGGGAATTTTATCATTTTCCTAGTATTATATGTGGATGAAATATTAATTATGGGAAATAAAGTTAAGGTATTATAGTTTTTAAAGACTTGGTTGACTGAATTATTCTCTGTGATAGAATTAGGTGAAGTAGGCTATATTCTAATACAAAAAATAGATTATACCAACAGAAATTTATTGACAGATGATATATCTGTTGGTAAAACTGATCAATTCCAATAGATATTAAATTTTATTGGTATAGATTTTAAGTACCAACACTTGTTTTTACCAACAGTTAGATCTGATGATATTGATCATTTAACACCAACAAAACTTTTACCAATAGTTAAATTTATTGCTTTATCACATCAATACAAACATTTTTTACCGAAAAATAAATCTATTTCTATTAATTGTTATTACCAATAAATTTTTTTACCATTATAAAAATCTGTTATAATAAATTATACAATAAAATAATTTATTTTACAAAGAAAATAATATATATATATATATATATATATTATTTTCAATAAATGTTATAAATTATAAATATTTTAATAATATCATATAATCATATGTTTTCATTGACACATTATCTGTTTGTGATATATAGTGTCTGTATATATATATATATGATATAAAATTATTAAAAAATTATTATAATTTTTGGAGACTTGAATAAGAACGAATGTAGTAAAAACTAAAAAAATAGTCACATATATATGATTTCACTATATATAAATAATATAATTTTTTATTTAGAATATATATAAATTTTAAAAAAAAATCATTATATATAAATTTATTATACATCATGATACTTTTGAACATTATACCAATAATACGACACTCTCTTCCCTAAATTAAAAGTCTCAAGATGTAGTGATCAGATCATTATTACTATGTCTTCTATTGTCACACCAGACCCGGTTAATTTCATTTTCTTGGAAAAAAATGTTTTTGTTGTTGTTGTTGTTGTTGTTGTTATTATATTTTATTTTTAAGTTTTACATTTCCATTCTCTCTCCCCCACATCGACACACCCCATCCCACTTCTTGTTTGTGTCGCACACCCCATCCAGGAGGAACCCCAGTGGTGCGCACCACACTTATCCTCTGGCTATGGAATCTAGTCATATCTTATTCTAATTTCACATGCCAGTTAGCATTAATTATCCTCCGATCTATTATTATTCTCCATTAACTGTGATTTTCCCTTTCTTCCTTGCAATGCACGTGAACCATCTATACCCTAATCTGATTGCAGATCTCCAATGGCCATCTACTTCGATGTCTACATTCTTCTCACTGAATCACTCTGCTTGTCACCATCACATCCTCCCCCGCTGTTGGAGTCATGATCAGCCCTCAAGGTCATTAATTTGATGTTCAGAGCCCTCATCTAGAGCAGACTCATGGAATTGATGTTGTTTGGCCACTGTTATCATTCTCCGATTTTCCATCCCCACTAATATCATATCCAGATATGCCCGGCCTAAAGATATATCTACTTCGACAGGAGGTTCCTCATCCCTAGTACACTTCAGGTGATCCAATAATTCCATCATTGATCATGATCTATAATATTTTTTCCCCTTGTTGAAATTTGGTGTAACCTAATAGATGTGGAATTCATTATTCAATAATGATATAACCAGAGTTCTTCAAGAAAAAAATCCAATAAGAAGATCCAAACAATAATTAAAAAAGGAATTTGAATCTGAAGATGTCACCTCTAGTTTTCACTCTCTCATAACCGTAATTAGTTTATCCAAGATTGAAACTCCATCTCCCCTACTCACTACTCTCACTCTCTCTTTAAAAAAGATTTTCCAGTTTGGAATTTTTTTTCAAATGAATCAGAAATTATTTTTAAATACACCTCCAAGAGGTACCTCAATGTCATAGCCTCTCGATATCTAATTAGAAAAAGACACATGGCATCTATCACTATTCTTATTCTCCCCGATAGATACTTTTTATAATCCTCTTAAACAAGATCCTACAGGTAATTCCATATAATCAAGGATCTAAACATATTTCTAGCTTGATTTCAGTATCCATAAAATTGTGGGTTTAGCTTATATGCTTGGGTTCACTTCCAGTTCTAAAACAATCACCACCCAGATCCATCAAAATATCCCCATTTTCAATTGGAATTTCTCGTTTTCCCCCAAATTCTTTCTTTTAATTTGGTTCTTATCTCATAAATAGAGGTATCCAACAACATCATTTGTTCTATTAGATTACCGAGATCAAACCAATCAACTTCAGACTTAGGTACCCTTCACCAGTCATTTGGAGGATTTATTCCTTGATAATCCATTTATAGAAATTCATTTATCACACGTGATTCATCATCTTTTATACAAATGGCCACAATAATTATTATAGTGAAGACCTGAATATGTATACTACAAAACAAAAATAAGAAATGATCTAGCAAACACAGTTTTCAACTTAACTCATATTCTCATCATAGATCCATATCAGAAGATGATTCGATTCAGTTGTGGTACAGTGACTTTTTCATATACCAGCCACACTATACCTTCAAAAGATCTATATGAGAAAATTATATTCTTCAATCTATTGAATACATGGTCAATGAATCAGCAACTGAGTTTCTATTATCTTGATAATGTCTATTCAAAGCTCTTCAGTTTCCTTTCAGTTCATCTTCACCCTACTTAAATCTTTAACTATTTCATCATTAGTCTTCACCTTAGATAAATTATAGGCATCTTTGTTATAAAATCCTTCCATTTTTCTAAATCTCTACCTCTTAGATGCATCTCATACTTATTGATTTGACCATGAACTTGAAAATCGAGTTTATTCGGCCTTGATTAGTTAATATTCTTACCCTAGTGGATGTCCTTGTTGGATTCATATCCCCATTACATTGAATTTTAATGGATGTTGGGTTTTGTTCATTTTATATGTTTTTTTGGGTCTTTTTAGGGTCATCAACTACAGTTCTTTGATGGTTTGTTTAGTTCAATGCTCTCTGAAAGTGTTTTTGTTTCTCATTCCATCATTGAGTATTCTATTCAGAATTCAGTGTCGTCAATCGGCAGTGGTGCCACCACTCTAGAAGGTGAGGTCCAGGCCACAAATTGAGACAAATACATCATCTTTATTCTTTTTCAGATAATATTAAATATCATCATTCTCTTTCTAGTTTTTGGAGAATGCTCTTCAGTTTTATTATGCTTATGTGTTTTGTTCCCCACATACATGTGTTGAGCAATAATGATAATGGAAGAATAATCACTCGCTTATCTCCTCCTTCTTGATGTTGGATTCCTTGGAGATTTTTTTAATGTTCTAGGAAGTTTGAAACCTTTATAGATTTCTATGATTTTGGTGTGATGATCTCTATTTGTGCATTTTTTATGTTTTTTATTGAGGCTTCTCAAAGGTTCAGGTTTTGCCGATTGAGGAAGCCACATCAAGATCCACTACAGGGATTAAAATTTAGTCTTCATGTCAGATTTCCTTCTTTATCATGATATATATGGTCTTTTGGGTTTATATGCATTCTACATAGTCTAGTATGTCACGACCCGTCCTCGGGGCCCGTGCCGTGACTACCCCAAGCCCGCCTTCCATAGGCCAAGGGCTGGCGACTAGCACCAAGGCGTAAATACCGGAAAAAGGGAAGGAATTGCCTTTGAAAAGTAAATGAGCACCACAGAGTAAGCAAGCGGAAAAGTAAACACTAAGTAAAAACTGTAACAAGCTGTGCTGAAAGTAAAAGGGGCTGGAAATACAAGCCCAACTGTAAAGTACAACTGAAAGGGAAAAATAGCAACTGAAAAGAAAAGCCGCAGCGTTGAGCCGTCCTCTGGAAGTCCCACCTGAAGGGTGGGTACAGATAGCCTCCACTGCTCCTCGGGTCCACCTGACCACTCTGAGTGCGTCCCGCCCAGTGGTCCACCTCCAGGTACCGTACTGCTCCGCAAGCCTCCACCACGATCAGCGATGTCCGTCGTCTGCATCCAACACAACGAAATGCGGGCATAGCCCGTGCAGGGGTGAGTATAAGTTACTCAGTAGGGACCCCGAGACCCCCGAAGGTCTCTCGAAATCCACAAGGGATAATCCACAAAGGAAAGATACAAACACGAAGTAACATCCGACACGGATTAGGTATATGCCCATACATATACCTAAGTCATCAATTCTCGTTCGGCTCTAACGTGCGAGCCCAAGAACAACCCAGTCCACACAGGAAAGCAAAACGTATACTCACACAGGATAGAACAACACAATCTACAAAGGAGAGTAAACAGTAAATCCACACAGGATAGTTCAACACAATCCACAAAGGAGAGTAGCACAAGATTGAGCTCACACATGTATACTTCTTAGGATGACGATAAAGATGATCACTGATCCATCTAAGTCGTCGGACCCACAAAGGATTCATAGGTACTAACCCCCGCAATGACCCAAATAGCATCGATAGGTAACTAACCCCCGCAATGACCCACACGGGATCGGGCCCACACAGGACCTGTAGGCGCTGGCTCACACAGAACCGCTGAGCGCTGACCCACACAGGATCAGATCCACACAGGATCTATAGCACTGATCCATGTAGGATCTCTGAGTGCAGTAGTCGTCGCAGTCCACTGAGGATCTCTGCACAGTCATCGTCGCAGTCCACTGAGGATCTCTGCACAGTCGTCGCTGTCGAAGTAGCAGTCACAGCCAGCTCTAGGGTTCCCGCACACAACAAGCTCGTTCGGGAGGGTCCGCTCCATGAGCCGAGAGGCTGATACATCAACTGACACAAATTCCGAAGTTGATGTACCCAAAAGTTTCATATCGTCAACAGGAACTCAACGTCACAGACGACGCCTCAATCGGACGCCCGGTCTGAGAGTTATTGGCTTCTTCATCCCAGGGGCCCTGTTGGTTTTTAAGCCAAAACGAAACCGACCGTACTCCACCTGCGTCCAAACCTCGGGAAGAGTGAGCCAAAAGATCCATCTCACTTAGAGGAATTCCACGAAGTCGACGGAACTTCAATCGGACATCCGTAGCTCACGATATGAGCGTTTCCGCTCCGAAGGCCCGGTTGGTTTTGTGTACGAACCAACCCGGCCAAACCCAAAGTATTCCGAAACCTTGAGTGCGATATACCGAAATGACCGTCTCAATACAAGGATCGCATTGCCACTGATGGAGCATCGTTCAGAGGCCCGTAGCTCAAGTTACAGGCAAAAGACAAAAAACGGTCCGAAGACGGGGGGTCTGGGCACGGGCCGACCCGGCCTGACCCCCCCCCCCCCCTGGGTCGGCCGAACCGGGTCGACCCGACCCAGTCCAACCTGGCTGGACCCGGTCCGGTCCGGCCAGGGCGCGGCCCGGCCGGTCGGACCGGCCTGGCTCGGCTCGGCCGAGCGGCCGAGCAGCTGGACGCCGCGGGGCGCTGCCCCCGCGGGTTGGAGGTGTCGCGGCCCCGTGTTGGGCCGTGCTGGTTCAACGGACGCGGCATGTCGCCGCGTCCCGTGCGGGCGAGCCGGACGCGTGCGGCCGCGGGTCCGCTGGCCGCCGCCGCTGTGGCTGAAGCTGCGGCGGCTCTGTCTGGCGGTGCGCCGGGGCGCTGCCGGTCGCTTCCGCGGGCCACCGGAGTTGCTCCGGTGGTCCCTTTTCCTTCCCATCTACGCCGTTGTTCCTCCCGGGTTCCATTCTTCACTGCGGGATCGTCAAATCGCCCTTCCGTCACGTTTTGTCATCGCCCTCCAAATCCGCACAACCACGAAGAACGGTGGAGGGTTGCCGGGCCGTGTTCGTTTGGCCCGCACCCTCTACGTTAGTTAATAACAACGGGAGAATTATTCAACACATGAAACAACAATTTTAATAAATTAAAATTGTTCATATGAATCCGGTTCTTTAATTTTAAAGAAACGTTCACGGGAATATGAAATATTCACAACAACCCCTACCTTGTCAAGTCGTCGCACGCGGGTTCTTCGCGGATTTGATCGTCGCGGAAGGAGGGGTTCATCACGGAAGGAGGGGATCATCGCGGAATTCGGCGCTGCGTCGACGAACTCCGAGATTCAAGAACAACAGATTTAATTTTAATAATTAAATCCATCTTGAGTTAAAACCACAAAGGAAATTTAAAAGAAATCTGAAACTCTCACCTCAACGGTTGATCGAAGGTTTTTGTTACGGATTAAGGAACGTCGCCAAAGAACGTCGCGGGAGAGGAAATGTCGGCGTCGCGGCACACGGCGTCGCGTCGTCGATTTCCGCGGGTTCGGCGTTCTTCGTCGGAGGCCGGCGTTCTTCGCGTTCTTGGCGTTATTCACGAAGAAGGGTGAAGGCACAAGAACTTCTGTCAAAAACCTCTCAAGGTGTAATCCTCCAAAAGTCGGTGTTGGTCTTATTTTATTATTACGCCAACAAACGAATAAGAGGTAAGTAACGACCCATTAATTCATAGAATTAATTCAACGAAAGAAACTGCCCATTTAATTCGATGAATAAAACCGCCCAATTAAATGATGCGTTAAGAATTTAAGAAAACGCGTCAGTTGACTTTCATAATGACGGGTTTTTGCGGGTGCGTTACTTAGCGGAAAAGAAACGGCGGGGCTCGTGCGGGCCCCACCTCACAAATATCCTACCAAGAGGGTAGGATATTTTTGGATAGCATCATATCCAGATCAACTCAGCTTAAGCTGCTTTAAGTGGCTTCAAGTGGCTTCCAAGTGGCTTAAGTGAAATAAAATAAAGTTTGTCGTACAATTATTTTATTTCTTAACTTTAAGCCTAAAAATTAAAAACCACAACCGAGAAAATGCAACTCCGGAAGAGGCGTTTCTAAGAAAATACCGGTGCTGGGATTCCATCGGTTCCCTCAGAATTCGATTTCGAGCACTGGTTCAAAAGTTAGAAAAACCCGCTCGTTCGTTCACTGAACGTACCCGAGCCAAACTTCGGAAAATGATTCCGGGCACACCGGGCCTCGGAATCAGGTGCCGTCAGAAACCGCGCTCTTGTAAAATTCCAAAGAAAATTAATAAAAAAAATTTCCTTGAAATTTATGGGTCTTTACATTACTCCCACCTCAGGGCTTTATGTCCCCGTAAAGATACATCACAAAATAGGGAAACAAATGTGGGTACTGAGCACGCATCTGAGCCTCCCGCTTCCAAGTGCTCTCCTAGAGGTTCTCGTGCTGCCATCTGATGCGCACAAGAGGAATCGATCATCCACGTAGGACCCGATCCTATCGATCCTCGATCTCCACTGGGACCTCCGCAAAAGTCGCTCCATCATCCACGTCTATCTCCCCATGGTCAATGATGTGTGTCGGGTCGTGCACGTATCTCCTCAGCTTAGATATGTGGAAGACGTCGTGCACCCGGTGCAACTGAGGTGGTAGAGCCAGGCGATAAGCCACCTCGCCAATCCTGCTGAGGACCTGGAATGGTCCAATGAAGCGTGGAGACAACTTTCCGCCTCGGCCAAATCTCCGAAAACCACGTCGAGGTGAGACATGCAAGAAGACGTGGTCGCCATCCTCGAACTCTAGTGGCCTCCGCCTCCTGTCAGCATAAGACTTCTGCCGGCTCTGAGCTGTCCTCATCCGCTCCTGGATGACCTGGACCTTCTCTGTCATGGCCCGGACCATCTCTGGTCCCACGAGTGTTGACTCCCCAGGGTCTGTCCAGCACAAAGGAGATCTGCAAGGTCTGCCGTACAACGCCTCGTATGGTTCCATCCCGATGGTGGAGTGGTAGCTGTTGTTGTACGCGAACTCCACCAAGGGTAGGTGGTCCTCCCAGCTGCGACCAAAGTCGATGACCCATGCGCGGAGCATGTCCTCGAGAGTCTGAATGGTTCTCTCCGTCTGACTATCCGTCTGCGGGTGAAAGGCGGTGCTCAGACGTAGTCGCGTCCCGAACACCTCCTGCAACCCCTTCCAAAGCCGAGAAGTAAAGTGAGCGTCCCGATCGGAGACGATAGACGATGGCACGCCGTGAAGCCGTACAATCTCCTGAACGTAGAGACGCCCAAAGCTCTCCACTGAGCCCTTCTCTCTGATGGGTAAGAAGTGTGCCGACTTGGTGAGTCTGTCAACAATCACCCAAATGGAGTCGTGACCTCTAGAAGTGCATGGAAGTCCAGTCACGAAGTCCATAGATATGTCATCCCACTTCCATTCTGGGATCTTCAAGGGCTGTACCAAGCCTGCTGGTACCTGATGCTCTGCCTTCATCTGCTGGCAGGTGAGGCACCATGAAACGAACTCTACCACAGCCTTCTTCATGCCCGGCCACCAGTGCTATCGTCTGAGATCCTGGTACATCTTCTCCACTCCAGGATGTACCACCAAAGGAGAATTGTGAAACTCTCTCAGCACCTCCTCTCATAAAGCGACTGGTACCAAGGTACGCCCTCTGAAAAGGATGTCGTGCCCTGCTCAAAAGGAGAATCCATCAGGTGCCTGTCCTAAGGATAACTGTGCATGCCGCGTCTCACAGTCGGCGTCCTCACGCTGTGCCTCTCTGACCCGCCGTAGTAGTGGAGTGGTGACTGTGAGATACTGAAGGAAGGATGCTCCATCTCTATCCACGAAGGATATCTACAAAGCGGCTAGCTGCTCTATCGCCTCCTCAAGTAGCTGGATGCCCGTCCCCCTGCTGAGGGCATCGGCTACCACGTTCCCCTTCCCAGGAGTATAGACTATCTCAAAGTCATAGTCCTGGAGGAACTCGAGCCATCGCCGCTGTCTCAAGTTCAGGTCCTTCTGAGAGAAGATGTACCTGAGACTCTGGTGGTCAAAAAAGACTGTAAAGCGCCCGCCCATCAGTTAGTGCCGCCATGTCTTCAAAGCGAATACCACCGCTGATAACTCTAGGTCATGGGTAGCTTAGTTCTGCTCATGCGGCCTCAACTGACGTGATCCATAGGAAATCACGGCCTGCTCCTGCATCAGGACACATCTGAGTCCGGTCCCTGATGCATCGCAGTAGACTATGTATCCAACTCCCTCCTCAGGCAACCTCAAGATAGGTGCGCTGGTCAATCTCTGTCTCATCTCCTGAAAGCTCTGCTGACATCTTTCTGACCACACAAAGGGTTTCCCATTCTTCGTCAAAGCTGAGAGTGGTGCCACAACTCTAGATAAGTCCGGCATAAATCTCCGATAGTATCCGGCTAGGCCCAAGAAACTCCGCACCTCCGTCACGCTCCTAGGTGGCTCCCAAGATAGCACTGCCTCAATCTTCATGGGATCCACTACAACTCCCGCCTCATAAATGACGTGCCCCAAGAAGTGGACCTCACGTAACCAGAACTGTAACTTCGAGAGCTTTCCATAAAGCTGGTGCTCTCGAAGTGTGTCTAGTACAACCCGCAAGTGGTAGGCGTGCTCCTCCTCCGTGGTCGAGTACACCAAAATGTTGTCGATGAAGACCACGACAAATCGATCGAGGTATGGCTAGAAGATCCTGTTCATGAGGCTCATGAACACTACTGGAGCGTTGGTTACACCGAAAGGCATAACCAAGAACTCATAGTGGCCATACCGACACCTGAAGGCCGTCTTCTGTACGTCCTCATCTCGAACTCTGAGCTGATGATAGCCTGACCTAAGGTCTATCTTCGAGAACCACCATGATCCCTTGAGCTGATCGAAGAGGTCATCAATCCTCGGTAGCGGATACTTGTTCCTCACTGTCACCCAGTTCAGGCGACGATAGTCGACACACAGTCGCAAGCTCCCGTCTGCCTTCTTGGCAAAAAATATCGGGGAATCCTAGGGTGAAACACTGGGTCGGATGAACCCCTTGCCCTGTAATTCCTCCAACTGTACCCGTAGCTCTTGAAGCTCAGCGGGGGCCATCCGATACGCTGGAGTGGATATCGTGGTTTTCCTGGAGTACAGATCAATATAAAAGTCTACCTCTCTTCGAGGAGGTAGTCCTGGAACATCGTCGGGGAAGACGTCCGCATACTGATCCACCACTGCAGGAAAACTAGGACTTCGCACATCAACTGATCCAAGGATGAGGCTAGCCAACTGATGAGTGATGGGCTGCCCTCTCCTCTGCGAGAGTCCCTCCTGTGCTGCAAAGGCTCCCTTCTCGCCGGTGAAGGTGAACATGCTCTCGTCGGTGCGCACACATCGCACCTTGCGCCTAAAATAGTCAATTTGAGCATGGACTGTAGATAACCAATCCATGCCCAAGATGACGTCGTAAGGCCTCGACGCCGCTACAAGAAGATCTCAGCCGAAGCTCTAACCTCCCAGAGTAAGCTCAAACTGCCGGCACCAGTGCGTAATCATCGAGTCTACTCCCGTAGGGGTCTCTAGCCGTAAGGATCGAGCCAACGGCTCTGTCGGAATCTCCGAGCTCCGAACAAGGGCAGCGGCTATGAAAGAGTGACTCACTCCTATGTCTATAGGAACTGCAGGAAAGGTGGAATAGACATAGATCGTACCTCGAATCATCTCTGGCGCACCGTGGTCGTAGGCCTCCACTGCCTGGAGTTGTGCCTGTCTCTGCCCGCCAGCTCCCTGTGGTTGGGGCAGACCTCCTGGTGGTGGTGGTGGTGGCAGAGCCTCAAAGTGTCTCCCACCACCTGCTGCTCGGCTAGCTCCTATGCCTCGTCCGCCTCCTCCCTACGGACCGCCACGGTCGACCCTCTGCCTCTGCCTAGGTGGCCCCTCCACCATCTACTGCTCCTCGGTACGGCGGGTCGGGTAGTCACGAGCCATGTGGCCCTGCCCGCCGCATGCATAGCACTGCCTTCCTCTCGAAAGACTAGCTCTGCGCTGTGTGCCCCGCACTGCCGAGCCAGTGTCCCGAGGTCGTCTGCCGGAAGGTCTGGTCTGCCTGGATCCCTGAGTCATCCGTCGGCTACCTACTGCCGAAGACTCCACTACCTGCCGCCCTGTGGTAGGTCTCGCTGCTGAAGTAGACTCAGCCAGAAAGCTCTCGATTAGAAGGGCTCGCTCCAGCACTCCTGCCTGGGTCGGGATGCTGAGGGAGATCAGCAATGCCCTGATCTCGTGTCTCAAACCCTGCTCAAAGTTCCGGGCCCAGAAGAAAGGGTCTCGTACCATGTCTGTAGAGTAGAGAGAAAGGTCGGTAAACCTCGCCGCGTACTGGCCGAACGTCAAGCTGCCCTACCGCAGCTGAAGAAGCTCCTGAATGCGCACCGCACGGAGGGTGGCCGGGACGAACTCTGAGAGGAAGAGGCTCTCGAAGTCCGTCCAGATGAGAGAGGCCTCATCGTACACCTGGAGAATCAAGCTCCGCCATTGTCCTGCTGCTGCGTGCAATAGGCTCGCCGCGAGGATCACCATAAGGTCTGCTAGTGTCCTCACTAGCCTGAAAACTCGAACGACCGCCTCCAGCCAGTCCTCGGCTGCCTGGGGGTCTTTCTCCCCACGAAACCTGGGTGGTCGCTGGCGTTGGAACTCATGCAGAGCTCCGAGGCGACGTGCATCGTCAGCGGTCGGTGCTGGAAGCATCGGGGGCTCGGCAGGTAAAGGTACCGTTGGTGCCTCTGCTGTCAACGGGCCCTATACCGAGGCCTCGTCGCTCGGCGGGGTGTCGTCGCGCTCTACTCTCAGAAACCTAGCTGGATTCTGTCGTGGGGCCATCCTGAAAAGGGAACAAGTGCGCCACATTCAGAATAGTATACCTGGTGAGCTGACACAAGTAATCACAAAGAAAACTTGAAACACACATGCAATCAATGTTTTTGTGCATTAAGTCAGAAATCAGAAGTCAGGGTCCTGGTGTACGTATACGTCGGCCGCCGCACCAACACTGGACTCCCTGGACTGATAACCACACTCAATACACTAAACACTGTTACTTCACATAGAAAAAAGATCAGAGTCTGCAGTAGAACTGACCACCTCTGATACCAATTTGTCACGACCTGTCCTCGGGGCCCGTGTCGTGACTACCCCAAGCCCGCCTTCCATAGGCCAGGGGCTGGCGACTAGCACCAAGGCGTAAATCCCAGAAAAAGGGAAGGCATTGCCTTTGAAAAGTAAACGAGCACCACAGAGTAAGCAAGCGGAAAAGTAAACACTAAGTAAAAACTGTAACAAGCTGTGCTGAAAGTAAAAGGGGCCGGAAATACAAGCCCAACTGTAAAGTACAACTGAAAGAGAAAAACAGCAACAGAAAAGAAAAGTCGCAGCGTCGAGCCGTCCTCTGGAAGTCCCACCTGAAGGGTGGGTACAGATAGCCTCCACTGCTCCTCGGGTACACCTGACCGCTCCGAGTGCATCCCGCCCAGTGGTCCACCTCCAGGTACTGTCCTGCTCCGCAAGCCTCCACCACGATCAGCACTGTCTGTCGTCTGCATCCAACACAACGAAGTGCGGGCATAGCCAGTGCAGGGGTGAGTATAAGCTACTCAGTAGGGACCCCGAGACCCCCGAAGGTCTCTCGAAATCCACAAGGGATAATCCACAAAGGAAAGATACAAACACGAAGTAACATCCGACACGGCTTAGGTATATGCCCATACATATACCTAAGTCATCAATTCCCGTTCGGCTCCAACGTCCGAGCCCAAGCACAACCTAGTCCACACAGGAAAGAAAAACGTATACCAACACAGGATAGGACAACATAATCCATGAAGGAGAGTAAACAGTAAATCCACACAGGATAGTTCAACACAATCCACAAAGGAGAGTAGCACAAGATTCAGCTCACACAGGTATACTTCTTCGGATGACGATAAAGATGATCATTGATCCATCTAAGTCGTCGAACCCACAAAGGATCGATAGGTACTAACTCCCGCAATGACCCACACAGGATCGATAGGTAACTAACCCCCGCAATGACCAACACAGGATCGGGCCCACACAGGACCTGTAGGCGCTGGCTCACACAGAACCGCTGAGCACTGACCCACACAGGATCGGATCCACATAGGATCTGTAGCACTGATCCACGTAGGATCGCTGAGTGCAGTCGTCGTCGCAGTCCACTGAGGATCTCTGCACAGTCGTCGCTGTCGAAGTAGCAGTCGCTGCCAGCTCTAGGGTTCCCGCACACAGCAAGCTCATTCGGGAGGGTCCGCTCCACAAGCCGAGAGGCTGATACATCAACTGACACAAATTCCGAAGTTGATGTATCCAAAAGTTCCGTATCGTCAACAGGAACTCAACGTCGCAGACGGCGCGTCAATCGGACGCCCGGTCTGAGAGTTATTGTCTTTTTCGTCCCAAGGGCCCGGTTGGTTTTTAAGGAAAAACCGACCCGACCGTACTCCACCTGCGTCCAAACCTTGGGCGGAGTGAGCCAAAAGATCCGTTTCACTTAGAGGAATTCCACGAAGTCGACGGCACGTCAATCGGACATCCGTAGCTCAATATATGAGTGTTTCCGCTCCGAAGGCCCGTTTGGTTTCATGTATGAACCAACCCGGCCGAACCCAAAGTATTTCGAAACCTTGAGTGCAATATACCGAAACGACTGTCTCGATCCAAGGATCGCATTGCCGCTGACGGCGCATCGTTCGGAGGCCCGTAGCTCAAGTTACGGGTAAAAGACCGAAAATGGTCCGAAGACGGGGGGTCTGGGCCCGGGCCGACCTGGCCCGACCCCCCCGCCCCCCCTGGGTCGGCCGAACCAGGTAGACCCGAACTGGGTCGACCCGACCCAGTCTGACCCGGCTGGACCCGGTCCGGTCCGGCCAGCGCGCGGCCCGGCCGGTCGGACCGGCCTGGCTCGGCTCAGCCGAGCGGCCGAGCAGCTGGACGCCGCGGGGCGCTGCCCCCACGGGTTGGAGGTGCTGCGGCCCCGCGTGGGGCCGCGCTGGTTCAACGGATGCGGCATGTCGCCGCGTCCCATGCGGGCGAGCCGGACCCGCGCGGCCGCGGGTCCTCTGGCCGCCGCCGCCGCTCTGGTGGTCCGTTTTCCTTCCCGTCTGCGGCGTTGTTCCTCCCGGGTTCCGTTCTTCACTGCGGGATCGTCAAATCGCTCTTGCGTCACGTTTTGTCATCGCCCGCCAAATCCGCACAACCACGAAGAACGGCGGAGGGTTGTCGGGCCGTGTTCGTTTGGCCCGCACCCTCCGCATTAGTTAATAACAACGGGAGAATTATTCAACACATGAAACAACAATTTTAATAAATTAAAATTGTTCATATGAATCCGGTTCTTTAATTTTAAAGAAACGTTCACGGGAATATGAAATATTCACAATAACCCCTACCTTGTCAAGTCTCCGCACGCAGGTTCTTCGCGGATTTGATCGTCGCGGAAGGAGGGGTTCGTCGCGGAAGGAGGGGATCGTCATAGAATTCGGTGCTGCGTCGACGAACTCCGAGATTCAAGAACAACAAATTTAATTTTAATAATTAAATCCATATTGAGTTAAAACCACAAAGGAAATTTAAAAGAAATCTGAAACTCTCACCTCAACGGATGATCGAAGGTTTTTGTTGCGGATTAAGGAACGTCGCCGAAGAATGTCGCGGGAGAGGAAACGTTGGCGTCGCGGCACACGGCGTCACGTCGTTGACTTCCGCGGGTTTGGCGTTCTTCGTCGGAGGTCGGCGTTCTTCGCGTTCTTCGCGTTCTTCGCATTCTTCGCGAAGAAGGGTGATGGCACAAGAACTTCTGTCAAAAACCTCTCAAGGTGTAATCCTCCAAAAGTCGGTGTTGGTCTTATTTTATTATTACACCAACAAACGAATAAGAGGTAAGTAACGACCCATTAATTCATAGAATTAATTCAACGAAAGAAACTGCCTATTTAATTCAACGAATAAAACCGCCCAATTAAATGGTGCGTTAAGAATTTAAGAAAACGCGTCAGTTGACTTTCATAATGATGGGTTTTCGCGGATGCGTTACTTAGCGGAAAAGAAACGGCGGGGCTCGTGCAGGCCCCACCTCACAAATATCCTACCAAGAGGGTAGGATATTTTTGGATAGCATCCTATCCGGATCAACTCAGCTTAAGCCGCTTCAAGTGGCTTCCAAGTGGCTTAAGTGAAATAAAATAAAGTTTGTCGTACAATTATTTTATTTCTTAACTATAAGCCCAAAAATTAATAACCACAACCGAGAAAATGCAACTCCGGAAGAGGCGTTTCTAAGAAAATACCGGCGCTGCGATTCCATCGGTGCCCTCAGAATTCGATTTCGAGCACCGGTTCAAAAGTTAGAAAAACCCGCTCGTCCGTTCACTGAACGTACCCGAGCCAAACTTCGGAAAATGATTCCGGGCACACCGGGCCTCGGAATCAGGTGCCGTCAGAAACCGCGCTCTTGTAAAATTCCAAAGAAAATTAAGAAAAAAAATTCCTTGAAATTTACGGGTCTTTACATAGTATTTGAGTCTTCTTCATGGAAATCAATGCTCTTAATGGAAATATATTGGGCTGATGATATTTCATGTCTGATCTACTACGAATCGGTTTCTTCTCTTCTAGAATTAATTATCTTTAAGAATTGTTTATGTTCTAACATATGGGATGTGGATTGACTAGAATGGTATAGTTTATTGTATATTATGAGTTATATTTTTATGGATAATGGTTCTGATGCTTAAAACAGTGACCTTGTGATGCTTAAAATGGTGACCTTTCTTTCTCTCTCATATGTATGTTAATGTCATGTATATATGAAATATCTTTCAATTCCTTGATGGTGATATTTCACCTTGTGTATGCACTACAATATGTATTTTCCTTAATAAATTTTTTAGGGGTGTGGGGTGGAAAACCAACTCATGTCTCATATGGTTTGGACTAGATTATAGAATTTTGAGATATGTGTAACTCTTAATTGAAGTTAATTCTATTCTAAATGGTTTTTGGTCACATGTTAGATAATATTATTGTTATTATTATATCATGTGTTTTTATTTTCATTTGTTCTCTTCACTGGATATCTTCTATTAGTGTGGTCACTTGTATTTTTTTTGCATCCATCTATTATTCTTGTTGTGATCACTTGTTATTTTTATATCACACATTATAGAAATTGTTTCGGTATTCATTATATATTTATATTGTGGTTAAGGTGGATAATTTTATGGTTTTTTTGGTACTAGTTATATTATCTTATGGTTTTTGTTTCCAATGGTTAGATTATCCTCTTGTTGTGATCACAGGATGATAGCTTTTTATCATGTGATATTATTTTTATATCTTGAATTTAAATAAAAACTATTTTCCAATTGTTTTGTTTGTGATCAGAAAGTTTCGCATGATGGTGCATGTCTAAAGTTGAGGGAGCAAGGACAAGTGTTGGTTCAAACATACAAGGGTAGTCCACTATAGTCAAAGGGATGATGGTAAAGTTGTGCATGTCTTGATCCACTATAGTAGATAACAGCTCATGTGAAGTTATGGGGATTCGATGACAGTGATATCTCATGTTTGCGAGAAATATATTTTAGATGAAATTTCATTGAGTTCCTTGTAAAGTACCTTCATGTTTGAATATGTTTAAACATGATTGTAATATGTTTCTTGAAGCTTCTTGTTTTTCATGAAGTTTGAACATGTATTTAAATTATATTTGAACTTATTTCTCAAATAAAGTCTCTCTTTTTTGGTGTTTTATGTAATCTAATTTTTTAATTTTTATATAATAAATATAATAATATATTATATATAATTATATTAATAAATATAATATAAGATTTTAACAATAAATATTGGAATAACAACATTTACAATATAATTAAAAAAATATTAATTATTGATATTGTTTATAAATGTTAATAATATTACCAACAGATATATTAGTCATATTAATCTGTTGCTAAACATTTTTACCAGCATATATATTATCGGTTGGTATTATTATAATTTCAACAGAATCATTTTATCTGTTGCAATAACATTTAGTGACAGAGTTTTTACCAATAGTTTAGTGATGGGACATTTTTTGTTGGTAAAACGTTTTACCAAAAAAAATGCACTTTTACCAACAGATATACCCCTGTTAGAAAAATCTAAATTTATTGTAGATCTATCCTAATAGAACTCAGATTTTTCCTGGTCTAAGTCAAATAACTTATATTAATAAGGTACTCAAAAGTTATAATATGGAATAATCCAAGGGAGTATTGTTGCATATGTCACATGGTATCAATCGGTATAAAAAAATTTGTCCAAAATACAAGAGGAGATTGAAAATATGAGTAGAATACCTTATACTTTAGTAGTAGGATCTATCATGTATTCCATTATATGTACTAGGTTTGATGTTGAATTTTCTTTAATCATGGTAGGAAGATATCAAGTTAATCCAAGAGAGATGCATTTGGAAGTTATAAAAACTATCCTGAAGTAATTGAGACATAAAAGGATATGTTCTTGGTGTATGGAGGATATGAGTAACTATTATTAAGGGTATACACTAATGATAGTTTCCAAACAAATCATGATGATATGAAATTATAGTTAGGCTTTTTCTTTTTCCTGAATGGTGGTCTAGTGAGAAGGTGAATCTCAAAGAAACTTATGGTCACTAATTCTATAGTAGGATATGAGTATATAAAGGATTATAATGCATCTAAAGAGGAAGTATAGGTATAAAAAATTGTATTATGGTTTTATTCCTAGAAGTAAAAACTCTATTCCGGTTTATTGTGATAATACTGTTTCAGTGGTACTTTCCAATGAGCCTAGGTCATAGAAAAGGAAAAATAATATACTTTAGAAGTTTCATCTCATGATATATTTTACTTAGAGAGGTGAATTAATGGTTATTATAGTAGCCATAGAGGATAATATGGAAGACCCCCTAACTAAATCCATGTCTCAGTACAATTATGATTCTCATGTGAGAGCTAGCAGGTTGAGGATTATTAGCAGTTGGAACTAAAGCAAGTGGGACTGTTGTGAGTGGGTTCCCTAGACCCAAATCCTTTATGTACTTTGATTACCATTATATACATATATATATAGTTTGGTATATACATTTTTTTATCTTACCATAATAATAATTATAATTATATATCTACTATTTATATGGTAATTTCCATAGATTTCATGTCATATCAAAAGGTTATAGTAGTTCATAGACTATAATGAGAACATAGAGATACCATGAAAATAATATTAAATTTATGTCATATGGTCTAAGTACATAATGCTGATAAGACACAATTTATTTTTGGCTATTAGGTTTTGGGAGATAATAATAATTGATACTTATTCTCATAAAGTTCTCACTTTGTGATCATGGGTAGATGAAATCATGAGACTAGCCCACCAATAGTAAAACCACATGTTTTATATTTTATTGTAAGATCCTATCAATTAACATGTGTATTAGTCTTCTTACTTGAGATTATTATCAGTGTTACCATTTTATTATATACTTTAACGAAATATAAAAATCATAACATTTATGTTATAGTGAGGTAGCTTGTGTTGGGTGCACCATTTATGGTATGACATTGATTGAATGATCAAGAAACACTTTGTTTCTTATAAAAGGAAGTGATATCTCAGACCCAATTGATTAAGATGGTAGTACCTTTTCTAAATTAATGATCATATTAGAATAAGGTAAGTCTATCCAGTAAGTTCAATGAATAATAAAGTAAGAAAAGATGATTACTCAAAGTGACGGTCCTTCTTTATAAGATATCATGATACAAAGATAATATATTATGATTTGTGTTCATTAGTGGTTTTCATTGATATGTTTATAACCTATCTCCTTTGGGTCATTTATGGGTTACTAGACTCTACTCCTGGTTTGTGAGTAGTTCTCACTGATATAAAGATAAGGTCCTAGAGGTTCACACACTTAGCACATTCAAAATTCTATGCATATTATTATGAATAGAATTATAGTGCGTGGGTGGTTGTACCACAGGGTTCAGGATATGTCTATTCTGAAATGATCTTAATGAAATAAATAAATTCTTGAAAACCCATAGTAACTTAGGAAACCTAAAAAATGTTTTTTAAAACATAATTGAGATCAGAATACTATCCTTTTAGATCAAAATACATCAAAATTAATAAAAAAATCAAATTCAATATTTAATTCCTAAAAAACCATGGTAACTCATTTTTGTCATGGTAGGTGGTGATCATGCACCTACCCAAGACTTATCTCCCAACATAACCATGACTTGTCACTCCATGTACTAGTAAGTTTCTAGTTTGAATATAAATTTGGTAGACCCATATGAATTCTTCTTGATTCCATTGTTTCCCCCAAACCTAGGGTGATCAAAGGTGTTTCCTTATATAACTTTTAGTTCTCTTTGATTGGATTTAACTCTTAACATCAAGATATCATCAATATGTGATCTAATGTGATTTCATTTTCTTTTACTTTGATATTTTCTTCCTATATTTCTGGGTTGGAGAGGTTGTGATAGCAGCTCATTCCCAGTTTTGTTACCCTTAGGACAAGTATTTGATAGAAATTGTTATGATCTAGTTTTTTGAAATTTTACTCACATGATATTAGCATGGTGATTATCTCCTTTTCTTGTTTTTTCGTAATGATTGTTGAATCTTTGTTTGAGGTAGGGGTTTCTAAACCCATATTCTATATTTTAGAATATCTTAACTAGATTTTAATGATTTTTAATAAGTGTTCACTAATATTATTTTTTCATGTGTTTGTTAATGGCTTCTTGATTGTTTATAGTGGTGTGGAAATGGAACTTGTGAATAAATTCCTTGAGAAGAATGAATTAATTGAAGATAATTATCCTGTTAAGAATAATCAAAATATGAAAGGAGTTCTATGTTTAATTTATGTATTTTCATGTTATTTTATATGGGATTATTATTATTGAATGATATTTATTGTTTTGATTACCTTATTAAAGAACCATTTCACCCTCGTAATTGGATAATTACTTAAAGGTAATAGTGAAAAGGGTATTGTTGAAACAAGGGATCTGAAGACATATTATTGTTATTGATTTTTCACATTTGATGTTGTTATCTAATAATATTAATTATTGAGGGTGAAATTAGTTGGGAAAAAATTTTGTAGTTTGAAAGGGGATGTTAATTTTTTGTTGGTTTTTATATCTCTACTTAATATTGATATACTAGTAAATGAGATAAAGAATATAATGGGAATGGGAATGAAATATAAATTTTTATTCAATATAAATAAACATGATAAGTTGAATACATCGTGAGACAACGATGATAGGTTGTTAAGTAAGCTGGAAATGGAATGAATCTTCTTTAATGTAAATATTCAGGGTTTTTGAAATCTAAACATGAATCCAAGTGATGGGATGAACATGGATGGAGTAAATTTTATTAATTATTAATTAATGGCATGAAATGAAAAGTGTATTGATGAAAGGGTTGATATGGGTAAAGGAACAGCATGATGAACCCAATGAGGCTGGTAAATGGTAAATGGATGGATTGAGAATAATGTGTAAAATGTGAAGTTATTGATTGTGAGGACTATTTTTCCTATGATTTTAGTTATGTTCTTTATAGTGATTTGTTATAAAGGTGTTGTTTTGGTATGTGGTTGTTATGTTTTCATCTTAAAAAATAGAATAGATATTGGGGAAACAATGCGGCAAAGAAGGGTGATGGGTGGAACTTAAAGGGTTTTAATATCTCAAGGTTTTGATTTATGGTTTTTGGTGGATCAATTTAAGTATATTTATATATGTAATGTGGTGGATCATATTATATATAATCATATAGACTATAACGGCTTGAGTTTATACTGTGTGATATACTGGATGAATCAATTTTGTGGTGGTGATGATGATACATGGTGGGGGTTTTGTATGTTGGATGGAGGGAATGAATTTGATGTATTGCATATTAATGATACCAAACTGTAATGAAGATATGATATGAAATTATAATTTGGTTATATGTGGTTCTGGTATGTGTCATGAGTTGGTTATGGTTGTAATGGGGATGATATGAAAATTTGTTTATGGGTGGGAGGTGTACATGGAAGGAGGAGGGTATAAGTTTAATGTCATTAATGTTCGTGTTACCCTGTTGATGTCTGTTTAGGGAAAGTGGATTTGTGGTGATGAGTTATGGATATGTGAATGTTCATAATAGGGTGATGGAATTGATTCTATTACATGGAGTTTGTGATATGTGGAGGTGTAGTGCAGTTGTGGGTTTTGGGGTGGGTAGATGTATTAATATGGTATTTTTTACTCATTCCCATGTTCCTGGTAAAATAGGGAGAGGCCATCATGTCATCTCACTATTGGTTAGAGGTGGAACAACTTTTTTAAAAGGTGAGAGTGAGGGAAAATTTCTAATTCTTTTTCATTGGTTGTGATGGCGATTCTTCTAGAGTCAATATTTTTTCTCTTTTATTGGTTTTATTTTAGCATGTATGTCCTCGATTTTACTAGGGATTGGTTTGGAATTTTGGTTGGGATATGGTTAAGGATGTTACTAGTGATGGAGGAAATTGTGGTAAATTAGGTGAAATGTAGAGATTAGTGTTTATATTTTTCTACATATTATTTCTTTATTTGTTATTATTTTTCACTTGTTTTTTATCAATATTATCTACTCATGTATATTTATTGTACATTAATTTTGATTTTTTTATAAGTATGATCCTACTGAGTACTCCTAGTTTTTCAACCCTCCATAGTTTTTTGAGTTCTTTGTAGGATAGTTAAAGGGTGATTTTTGATATTGTTTGGGAAACATGTGTAGAGTTTGGTGGATGATCGGGGTTTGGAGAGTTTTTTTTCATATTACTCCCTAATATCAATATAATTTGACATATATATATATGTGTGTGTGAAATTTGGGTTGTAGATATTTATTTTTTGTAATGGAAATTATTTGGATTTGATTTATGATTTTTTTTCATTATTATTCCTGGTATTTTATAAGGTTAATGCTACCCATTTATAAGTTTTATACCCTCAGTACAAGTTTCCAACTCATGGCCTATTGGAGGAATACTTTGGGGATCACTCTCTTCTTCACATTTGGACTTTAAAGGATTTCCAATGATGTTGGTCCATGGAAATTTGGTATCAAATCTTTTAGTTTAAATTTAGTGTTGATTTTGGAGTTAGGAATGTGTGAGGATTTCATGGGATCGATATGGAAACAATGAAACCAGATCATAAAATGTGATGTATGCCAAGTATACCATCTAGGAAACATATGTATGAGGCACCCTATGATCCAGTGTGTGTACTTTTAAAACCTTTTAAAAGTTTTTGGAAAATTGTAATCTGTGTTGGGTATGAATCATAGGGAGGTACATGCATTGTTTCCATTGGTTATTTAGACATTTTCATTTTGGATTCTTACTGTGTTTCTATGATTATGATTTTGTTTTTTAGTTAATTTATAATTTATATTTTCATTTTTAAATTATTAAATTACCATAAGGAAAGAGGAAAATGGTAATTAACTAGATTGTACGGTTGAAAAAAAAACCCATTTTTGTTTATTTAATATATTATTTTCCTAAATGCTATAATATGTTTTCCTTAAACTAAATTTTTTTATCCTAGTTGAAATGAATTTCTAGTACACTTCTATGATATTTAGAATTTTTATCAAAGAAATTTTAAATAGTTCCTATTGTATGTAATCAAAAAATGTGAAGAGTTTTTAAAAAAAAGTTTCCCTTTATAAACTCCATGTTGTAAATCTAGTATAATTGTTCTAAAACTATGATTTAGTGATTTTTATATTTCCATATGAAATGTTACACTGTTTTTTACCTTCAAATTATGATATATTATATGTAACTATTAGGACATTACTATAATATTTTATTTTTCCATCTATTTTTATAATTTTTGGAATATGGTAAGCTTTCTTAGTGATAACCAATTGAATTTAGATAAATGTTTCATGAATAAACTTGCTTATTTAAATTTTAAAGAATGGATAAAGTTATAGGATATTGAAATATTTATGTATTATATGTAAATTTGTGATTGTTATAGAATGTGTAGTTTATTTAAATATTGAGGAGCATGTGTAAAAGTAAAAAGAAACTATAAATGATCATGTATAATAAAACATAGTAAAATGTGGATTCATAATTATAGGAAGCATTTATAAAGTTGAAGAATAGTTGTATGAATTTTTATATAAGATCTTATGTGTATCTTCTTAAGAATTTATATGTGTTGGGCATGTTTTATCTAAATATATAAAACTAAAAAATTGTTCAACCTTTATATAATATGAAAGAATGTTTCCTTTGTGGTAAAATGTTTAAAGAATGTTTAGTTTAAGTAAGTTAAGAATGATTCATGTAGTTTTTCATTCCCAATTCAAAATCATGTATAAGGGATATTATTGAGGTTTAAGGTATGTGTATTCCCTAAATTATAACTTAAATAACTTTAATTATTGTTTATAATGTTCTATTTTATGATTTCTTTATCAAAGTGTTAGTATGTTTTGCTGATAAAAATTTTTCTAAATTTTAAATTGACATGATAAGGGTTGGTTAATATGAGGTTTTTCTATAATGAAATTTATTTCTATGAGTTCTATATTGTTTTTTAAAATATGTCTGAAGTGATCATTTTCAATGATGTTTCCTATTGTTATTATTAGGTGTAGTTCTTATTGAATTGATTTAATCACCTTCCATAAAAGGTTAATCATTTAAATATGGAAATGAATTAGTTGTGTGAAATTTGGAATTGAGATTATGAAGCTCATGAAAACGATGTTGAGTTAATATAAATGAATTTTTTTAAAGAGTTGTTGAATTATTTAATTATTTAATTTGGTGTTATTTGTTTCTATTATGATAGGTTTTTATTTTTTTGATAAGTATCCTCATTTTGGGGTTGTTGTTGATGGTTTTAGGGGTGTTAGAATAGGATGGTTATTGTATTTATATGATTTTTTTGGTATAGATGCTTGTGTGGGGAGGAAATATTTTGTGGTTATTATGGGGTGGTTTGAGTGATGATAAGGGTTAGCTATTATGGTTGGTTTTCCATGGCTAGTATAAGGCAATGTGGTTGATGTGTGAGCAGTGATACAGTGTTATGATTGATGGAGAAGGATTGTTATTATTATGGAAGTTTCATGTAGGGGTTGAATAGTGGATCAGTGATGTGGGAAGTGGTGATGTGGTTGTGTGATGTGTTTTGTGGGAAAGCCGGTTGGGCATAATAGTATCTGATTTTATGTGTTATATGTGAAATGATGTTATCATCTATGATATTTATGTTATTTGTGTGGTCTATTCCAAACTTATTGTTATGTGATTAGAAGATATATCATCGAAACATAATCAATATGTTAGGCATGGAAAGGAGAAAGACAAATAATGGGATATATTACCATTGAATATATCTTGTGACAATGAAGATAGGTTGTTAGGTAAGCTGTAAATGGGATGAATCTTCTTTAATGTAAATATTTAGGGTTTTTGAAATCTAAACATGAATTGAAGTGATGGAATGGACATGTATGGAATAAATTTGACTAATGATAAATGAATGGCTTGAAATGAGAAGTGTATTGATGAATGAGGTGAAATAGGTAAAGTAATGGTGTGATGAACCTAATAGGGTTGGTAAATGGTAAATGTTGGGATTCAGAATGATGTCGAAGTTTTTATGTTATTGATTATGTGGCCTACTTTTTTGTTGATTTCGGTTATGTTTTTATTGATGTTTTTTTTATAGAAGCATTGTTTTGGTATGTGGTTGTTATATTTTAATCTTAAAAACATATAAGTGATATTAGGGATATGATGTAATAAATAAGGATGATAGGTGGAACTTAAAGGGTTGTAAAGGCTCGAGGTTATGATTTATGGGTTGTTATGGCTCTAGTTAAGTACATATATATATATAATATGGTTTCTCATATTATATATAAGCATACAGGCTATAAAAGCTTGAGGATATAGTATGTGATATACTAGATGAAATAATTTTGTGGTGGTTATGATGATACATGGTAGGGGTTGTGCATGGTGGAGGGAGTTAATGAGTTTTATGTCTCACATATTAACGATACCGAACTGAAATGAAGATATGGTATGAAATTATAATTTGGTGATATATAGTTGTGGTATGTGTTATGAGGTGTTTGTACTTGTGATGGGGATGATATGGAAATTTTTTTATGGGTGGGAGGCATACATGGAATGATAATGGCACAAGGTTAATGTCTTTCATGTTTATGTTGTCTTATTGATGTGTGTTTTGGGGAAGTGGATTCGTTGTGGTGAGGTGTGGATATGTGAAGGAATAGAATGAGGTGATTGAATTGATTCTATTACAGGGAGGTTGTGATATGTGGAGGTTTATTCTAATGGTGGGTTTTGGGTGGAAATATGTATTAATATGGTGTTTTGTACTCATTATTGTGTTCCTAATCAAATCAGGAGAGGTCATCATATCAAATCACTAGTGGTTGGAGGTGGAACAACTGAGAGTGATGGTAAATTTCTAATCCCTTTTTGTTAGTTGTGATGATGATTCTTCTATAGTATAGTATTTCCCTCTTTGGGTTTTGTGTCATTATTTATGTCCTAAATTGTACTAGGGATTTTTTTGTAATTTTGGTTGGGAGCTGGTTGAGGATGATACTGTGGATGGATGAAATTGTGGTAAAGGTGGTGAAATGTGGAGCTTAGTGGTTATATTTTTATACTTATTCTTTATTTATTTTTGATTATTTTTTACTTGGTTGTTATCAATATTGTATACTAATGTATATTTATTATAAATTTTTTTTATTTATTTATTAAGATGATCCCACTGAGTACTCATATGTGTTCACCCCTCCATGGTTTTTTTAGTGCTTTATAGGATAGTTCAAGGGTGATTTGGGATAATGTTTGGGAAACATGTGTTGAGTTTGACGGATGATCAGGGTTTGGAGAGATTTGTTCATATTCATCCCTAACTTCTATATATTGTGACATATATATGAAATTCGGGTTATGGTGATTTATTTTTGGAATGGAAATTATTTGGATTTGATTTATGATTTTGTTTCCTTTTATTTCTAGGATTTTATAAGGTTAATGACACAAATTTATATGTTTTATACCCTCAGTACTAGTTTCCAACCCATGGCCTATTGTTGGAAAACTTTGTGGGTCATTATCTCCTTCACATCTATCCTTTAAGGGATTTCCAATGGGGTGGGTCATGTGAAATTGGTATCAAATATTTTGGTTTAAAGTTAGGGTGGATTTTAGAGTTATGAAGGTGTGAGTATTTCATCGCATCAGTAGGGAAACAATGAAAATTGATCCTAATATGTGATGTATACCAAGGATACTAGATAGGAAACAGATGTATGTGGCCCCCTACATCCATCATAAGGACTTTTAAAACCTATTAAAAAAATTCAGCAAAATTGTAATCTTTTCAGGGTAGGAATCAAAGGGAGGTACATGAATTGTTTCCATTAGTTGTGTCAGAATTTTCATTTTCGATACTTACTATGTTTCTTTGATTATTATTATTTTTTGTAGTTAATTGATAATTTATATTTCTCTTGTTTAAATTATTAAATTACTTTAAGGAAAGCGTAAATGGTAATTAACTAGATTTTATAGTTGAAATAAACCCTTTTTGGTTATTTAAGATATTATTTTCCAACTTGCTACAACATGTTTTCCTCAAAAAATATTTTTTTATCCTAGTTGAAATTCATAGCTATTACACTTCAATGATGTTTAGAATTTATAGAAAAGTAAGTTTAAATAGTTTTTATTGTATGTAATCGTAATGTTTGAAGAGTTTTTTAAAAAATACCTTTATAAACTCCATGTTGTAAATCTAAAAGAATTGTTCTATAAATATGCTTGAGTACCTTTTGTATTTCCATATTAAATGTTATGTTATATGCTAGCTTCAACTTATGATAGATTATATGTAATTTTTAGAACATTATTATAATATTTTATTTTTTCCATCTATTTTTGTAATTGTTGGAATATGGTAAGAATTTTTAGTGATAACCCATTGAATTTAGAGAAATTTTTCATGAATTAACTTGTTTATTTTTTTCAAGAATGTATAATGTTCTAGGAAACTGAAATATTTATGTATTATATGTAAATATTTTATTGTTATATCATATGTAGTTTTTTGAAATATTTAGGATCATTTTTAAAGGTAAACAGAAACTAGAAATGATCATATATAATAAAACATGGAAAATTTTAGATTACTCGTTATAGGAAGTGTGTCTAAAGTTGAAGAAAGGTTGTATGAATTTTAATATAAGAAATCATGTGTATCTCTTGAATAATTTCTATGTTTTGAGCATGTTCTATCTAAAATAAAGAAGTAAAAAACTTTTTACCCTTTATATAATATGAAAGATTGTTTCCTTTGTGTAAAAATGTTTAAATAATGTTTATTTTAAGTATCTTAAGCAATATTCATGTATCTTTTAATTCCAAATTCAAAATCATGTCTAAGTGATGTTATTGAGGTGTAAGGTGTGGTGATTCCTATAAATGTAACTTAAATAAATTTAAGTATTATTTAAAATGTGATATTTTAGGATTTTTTCATCAAAGTGTTAGTATTTTTTTATGATAAAATGTTTTCTAAATTTTAAATTGAAATTATAAATGTTGGAAAATATGTGGTTTTTCTATAAATAAATTTATTCCTGGAAGTTCTATATTGTTTTTTAAAATCTGTCTGATATTATCATTTTCAATGATGTTTCCTATTGTTATGATTATGTGTTGTTGTGATTGAATTGATAGAATCACATTCCATAAAAGGTTAGTCATTTAAATATGTAAATTAATTACTTGTATGAAATAAAGAATTAATGTTATGTATCTCATGAAAAATATTTTGAGTTAATATAAATAATTTTTTTAAAGAGTTACTAAAGTGCTTCATTGTTTAATTGGGTGTTATTTATTTCTGGTATGATATGTTTGTATTTTTTTGGTTATTAGCCTCATTTTGGGGTTGTTGTATATGGTTTTGGGGTGTTATGATAGTTTGGTTGTTGTATGGATAATATTTTGGTGGTATAGATGGTTGTGTGTATAGGAAATAGATTTGTGGTTATTATGGGGTGGTTTGAGTGATGATTAGGGTTGTCTATTATGGTTGGTTTTCTAGGGTTGGTATAAGGTAATGTGGATGATATGTGAGTGGTGATATGATGTTATTATTTATGGAGAGGAATTGGTGTTGTGATAGAAGTTTCATGTGGTGGTTTAATAGTGGATCAATAATGTGGGGAGTGGTGATATGGTTGTGTGAGGTGTTTTGTGGAAAAACTGGTTGGGAGGAATAATATTTGGGTTGATGTGTTATCTGTGAAATGATGTTATAATCTATGATATTTATGTTCTTTGTGTGTTTTATTCCAAACTTATTATTATTTTATTGGAAGATATATCATTAAAATTCCATCAAGATGTTAGGCATGGAAAGAATAAATATAATTTATGGGATAGATCACCATTGAAGTTTCAGCTACAAGAAGTACTAAAATTTCAAGATGTGAAATCTAACTCATACATCGAGGATTGGTTATAAAAGTTTGAATTTTTCTTTAAATTAGTGAATGATTTGAATCGATTCCTAGTTTCTTTGGTAATTGAATTATTTTGAAAGGTGGATTTAATATTTTGGGTGACGAACTGTGGAAACCTAAAAGGGGTTTCGTGGGAGGATTTTCTTGAATTATTTAATAAATAATTCATTTCTCATATATAGATGGATAATATTTTTATGGAGCTTTAGAAGATTCAGTAAGTGGCTAAGAATGAACATAGCATTGGGAATTTCTTTATGGACCTATTTATTGGGTTCCTATATTTCTTTCCCAGTGAGGAGGAGTGGGATCAATATTTTGAGTCCAAATTAAGGCCATATATTTAGTGATATATCATTTCCTTTTATTTAATGTATTAGATAAAGTTTATAAATAAATTAGAGATCATGGAGAATTATTTATCTATAATTAAGGATTCTGGGGAATTCCCCTCTCGAGTAGTTAGAAAGTTTGTGATGAATACTCTGAGTTGTGGGTCTTAGGGTTCATGGAAGAATAAGGTGAGGAAATCTTCAAGAAATAGAGTATATATTTGAGCCTATGGATTGAGTAGCTCAAGTTTCCATGTGTCTAGTGAGTTTATTTTTTTCTGATGTAATATTTTAGGTAATATTTATTATGATTTCCATGAGATTCAGGGTACTTATCATCCTTCAATTTATATTTAGTGATAGGAATATATTTGGGGTGATCCTGCTCCTTTCACTGAAAATATTATGGTGGATTTTGAATGAATTTTAAAGTTTTTTTTAATATATAGTTAAAAGTTAAATTAGTATTTTTTTCATTAAAAATTCTTATAGCTATTTTTAGAAATCTTTTAAATCATTATATGGGTTTTTAAAAGGGTGTCTATTTTGGAATATGGTTAAAGTGAAAGGGGTTTCTATTGAAGTGTTGGTTGTAATCCATGGTGATTGATTCTATTTTTGGTTTTTATCAATGGTTATATTATTTTTTGAGATGTATATTTTATGTTTTGTAGATCCTCTAGGTATTTTTATTATTGTATGAGATTTAGTGTTATGGTTCATCCCTTTCCTTAAATGTGTTGGTAGTACATTCGTCCTGTTTTAGAGGTATCCACCTTAACGGATAGTCTTCAAATCCTCTTTATCTGGGTTTGGTTTTTATTCTCGAGGATGAGAATTTTTTGAAAGGTATCCAATGTTACATACCAGTCTTTCTCAAACTATTAACTTATGTGTTTTGGGTGTTGGAGGTTTCAAGAGAAGTTTTGAGGAAGGGAGGTCCTATTATATCTAGAATTTCTACAGTAGAGGTGTGTCATAGTGTGTTCATTAGGTTCATGTTGTAGAGGGATGGTTGGATAAGGGATATTTTTGTTTTGGTGTGTTACATCTTTAAGGATTAGATCGTGATGTGGATTTGGTTTCATAAAGTGAGGAAAGTTTCATAGCTTGGGTGTGTGGGCCATGAGGATTAGGTTTTTCACTATTATAATGGGGAGGTATGGTCACAGAATTGGGAGCTCCGTTATGATGTGAAGGATTTTAGAGATAATTTTGATAAAGTTAAAACCCTTTTTTTATAAAAATCCTACATATAAATTTAAAACCCTTATACTTCATGATAAGACTCTTATGTATGGTTTATTTTACTCCCATGATTTTCCTCTATCATTTTCCAATCATAGCATGGTGTGGTTGGTCATGATGTAAAGTGAGTTTGGGGATTTTGTTCTATTTTTTAGAATGGAATTCATAGTAAAATCTTCAATTTCACATCGTATATCCCTATAGGTTAAGTTTCTAGATTATATCCTCTAGGGTGTTTTCATGTTGTGGTGATTTTGTTGCATTGTGTAATGGTTTTGGAGGATCATGTACATGACATTAACACTTTAGTTGCAGCATGACCTAACTAAATTATATCATATTGAGATATTTTATTGAGCTTTAAATGGGAAAAGTTAGAGTAGATCATGATGTGTATTTCAAAAATTCAATTGATATGGACCCATCACAATATTATCAAAAAAATTCACTCCATGATGTTATAAGTATCCAATTTTGATATAAATTTGATAACCCCGTATTAATTATTCTAAATTACTTTGTTCCCCCAAATGTAGGGTGACCAATGGTGCATATTTAGAGACCTTTGAGTTCCCTTTGATGTTATTTGTCCCTTGACATCAAGATATCAACTGTTTTTATCTTATATGAGTTTATATTCCTTTCCTTTGAGATTCTCTTCGTATAATTCTTGGTTTGAGAGTCTATAACAGTAGATCTAACCTTTTTTGATTGGCCTTGGGACATGGATTTGATGGAAATTCCTATAATCTAGGTTATTGATGTTTTCCTCCAGTTATCTTATCTTGGTGATCATCAGCTTCTTTTTGGGAATGTATTGTCTCAACAATACTCTATTAATCTTTTTGATTTTGATTCTCACAAATACCCTTGTTTGTTTTACTCATGATATTACTTTAAGTGAATTTTAGAAAAATAATATTTTTTGCAATATTTATTCTAGAATTATATTCAAGTTATTAATTCACAAAGAATATTAATCAAAGTGTTTGGAATGAATTTTAGCATATTCTAGAAAAACTATTCCTAACCTACATTGATAAAATTAACGTAAGTAATCAGACCTATTTCAGGAACAACGTGTATGGATCATTAACTCTAAGTTGTTGAGAAAGTATGGCTAAAGAACCCTACGTTAGTAAGGAACCTTACGTTTTTAGAAGGTAAAGTATGGTTAAGGAACCCTAAGTTTGAAGAAAAAAATGTATGGTATATAACCCCAAATTTTGTGATCAACCCTACATTAGGTATTTTTTCATTACATGAAAGAACCCTACATTTGACTATTCAATGATGAAGTTTTATATCCACAATATTATCCATGATTTATGCAATGGTCTTGACGGTATTAAAGATCTGTTCAAATAATGTTTATGAACGATTCAAAGGATCATTATGATCAATTAAAAGTCTCATATTCAACATAGTAAACCATTACTATTTATAAAGGAAGTTATAACTCTACTAAATGTTTTTAATTTGAATATCTATGATTTGTCAGGAGACTTTCTTGGATATGAAAAAAACAAGCATGTTGTTTGTTCTATATATTCTATCATAATATATTTTCAATACATTATTCATGACTGTATATTTTGTGAATATATTTTTGAAATAAAAAACTGCTGAAAATCATAAACGACTCTATTTTATTTTGAAGAGGATTCACTTTGAAGTTACTTATTTCAACCTTATTATATTTTACCTATTGTTGTTCCTTTGTTTCTACTTTCTTTTAAGATCATTTGAAACTAGGACCTCTTCAAATATATTCTTTATTAAATACATGAATATTTGAATAAGAGGATCCATATTATTTCATTTTCTGCTAAAACTGTGAATTTCAACTCATACCATCAAAAAACAAAACACTTTTGATTTATTGGAGTTTTGACTGCTCAGACACAGTTGTGTATTAAGTGTCAATTTATTTCACTAAGCTATGGATAATTGGTTCCCTATAAAATAAACAGAAGGATTTGTTTATTCTTGTTGTAAAAATTTTCAACTACCTACACTCATTTTTGGTCCATAGGTCTTATGATAAGAGGTTATTTTCTAGTTAAAATCACTAATATCGTAGAGATAGTATTGGTGGAGTGGACTAGGGTATCTTTGTGCCCTGAACCACTATAAAAATTATTTTGTTCATATTTACTATTTATCCTCTACTCATATTTATTACATAAGATAATGATGCATATCTAAATAAATCACAAAGAGAGTTAAATTCTAGAATCTATGAAGATTATTGAAAATAATTAATTCATCCCCTCTTGTTTAACTTTGTATTATTCTGACCTAACAACTGGTATCAAAGGGGAGCTTTCTGATAAATCAGATAAAGCTCTAGCAAGCTTAAAAGAATAAGGTATATATAAAGAATATGCCAATGGATGATATAAGATAAGGTATGTCTATGATTCATGCTCTATATTTTAATGGTTATAACTATGGATGTTGAAAATCACACATGATCATCTACCTAAAGAATACAGGATTCAAATTTTATTCAAAAAACATCATTCCTTATGTAATTCCTGAGAAACCAGAAACTTGTAATGATGAAAAAGAAGATGAATATGATATCAATAGATTAATGTGGTCTCAAGGGATAATGAAAATGGAATGGGGTTGGGTGTTGGTGAAGGGTTGATGGGGCAGAGTCAGTTGGCCACTTCTTTTAACCCAGACAATGTTAAGACTGTGAATTATGAGTCTCGGGGGGAAATCCATTGGTTTCTGATATTTTTAGGTAGTTGGAGAAGGAAATAGGTGATAACATGTCATAGATAGGTGTTATTTTGGGTTCAGCATGCATGGAGGAGGTTCGTATGGACATATTCATGGATTCTTCTCCCAGTAAATCAAAAGATGACTCCCATGGAGGGGTTTTGATTTCTAGCAGTGGAAAGTTCAAATTGGTTGAAGATAGAGGTTCAAGGATACCTAACACTACATCCTATGCAGATATAGTACGTTATAGTAAAGTTTCCTTAGAATAAAAGGGATCCCAAGATCTTGCGTGGCTTATAAAGGCACCAAATGTAGTAAGGGTCCAAGTCTGAGAAGGGACTCTCCAGTCCTAAAGCTTTCCAATTGCTTTGAGGGTCTGGATCTGGGCAGGAAGGAATAAAATGTGGAAGAAGCACATCCAGGTTATCCAAATGAGGATCAGGGTGACCTAGAGAGGTGTCCAGTGATGATCAATCTTTCTAACTCTAGAGAGACAGTAATTACGATATTCAAGGTGAAGATCTCCTTAATCCAAGGAGGAGGAAGGGTTGTAGAGGCAACAAGAAGGGTCGAAAATACTATTATTATTTTTTCCTTCCAATGGAGATGATATCTACTAAATGGGTGAAAGATAAGGAGATTTTATATATTCCCAAGTTTTGGCTTCCACTGACCGAGTGGAGGGTGCAGTCTTTGAGGTATTTCCTTTCAAAGCGGTCCTTAATGGTCATTAGCAAGATTAATTCATGGTTATAGTAAATAATCTAGAGATTCTAATGAATTTGGGTGAAGAAATGGTGGAGGAATTTCTAAAAATTAAATCCACATAAGAGGATTCTGAAAAAATGAGGGGATTAATGATCCGAGTGGACAGTACTAGTGAGAAATGTTCTTGGATTGATAAGAAAGATTGTATTCTAATAAGAGGATTCAATGTTTGGAAGATCAAAAAAGAGGAATACATACAATCTTGGTATCATTTTGAATACCTCATAAAGGATGATCTAGGTGTATAGGTATCTTCTATTACATGGAAATTATTTATGGATAACGATGTGATATGACTTAAACTTTTATTTGATATGCATTTTCTTTTAGTGCATGATCTGGTTAAGTTGTGCAGGTTCTCACTTTTTCCCTAAAAGTGTTTTAATAATAAAAATTTAATTTTAAATCATAAGTAGATGGGTCATATCAAACCTGATTTCCCTCAACTAAAGGAATAAAGAAGAAAAATAGAAAATAAAAATCTAAGGAAAGCTGATTTTGAGCATAAAGGAAAAAAAGAGCCATGAAAGCTACATGGAGGGTGTTTGAAGACTCTAGTAGCTCTTCCAAGTCTGATTTTGAAAAATATCCACAAAAACTCAAATCCAATATGTGCTTTATGGCTAAGTAAGAATAATAGGTACAATCCTATTACTTTTCTGCTTCTGAATCTGATAGCTTCTCAAATAGTAAATTGGATTCCTACTATTCAATGCTAGAAGAGAAATATGATTCTTTAATAAAGAAACATAAATCATTAAAAAATATTCATAGTTTTGTTTTAGGTGAATGAGACACAATTCTAAACAACATCAAGAACTAATTGAAAAATTCAATTCATCTATATCAAACTATATTAATCATGAAAAAAGGTTAAAATAATTACAGGATGAATTAAAATATTATAAAAGTGTTGAATTATTTTAACTAAATGAGAAAAAAATCTAAATGAAATTCTTGTAAATAGTGTTATTAAAAATAAAAATATAGAATAGGAATTAAGGAGAAAAATACAATGTTATATAAAATCTACTTTGTGCCCAGTTATAAAAATGTTTCCTACTTTTATTGTGGAATAAAAAGTTACTACACTAACAACTGTTATTTAAGAAATCCTTAAATAAGTGGTATTAAAAAGGATTTCATTTCTAAAAACATATATGAAGATAGTGATATACAATTTTAAAATAAAGGAATATCTAGATTCCTATATCTTTTCTTTCTGACACATCTGGACCCAAGAAAATATGGGTACCAAAACAAACAAATGTCTAAATGCTTTTACAGATAAAAGAAGACAGGAACAAAAATGATATATGGTATATGGAAAGTGTCTTATCTAGACACATTAGTGGGGAATCTACCAATTTCTATACACTAACACAAATGGATGGAGGTGTAGTCACCTTTGGTGACAATTCAAATGGAATGATTTTTAGAGTTGGAACTGTTGGAGATCCAAATAAAATATCAATCAACAAAGTATTATATGTATAATGGAAAAATAAAAACCTGATAAGTATTTATCAAATTGTTTAATGTTAGATTTATGTTGATTTTCAAATAATAACTGCTTAGTTTTTAAAGATAAACTGCTTAAATTTAGAGCACTGAGAACTGAAAATGTTTATACTTTGGATCTTAATTACTTATGTAAACAGAAAGTAAATTGTTTAACTACTAATAAAAATGATTCATGGATATATCATAGGATACTTGGAAATTGAAATATATTTTCTCACATAAATTATCTAAGAAACAATTAGTTTTTAATTTACCTATTCTTAAGTTTGAAAATGAAAGATTATGTGATGCATGTAAAATAGGGAAAACAACACAAATCATCCTTCAACTAAATTAACAAGATTACTACATCTAAACCACTAGAAATTTTCAATATATATTTTCTTGTACCATCTAGAGTAGCAAGTTTAGCTGTAAAATTATATGTTTATGTTTTAGTTTAAGATTTTTCAATATTTACTTGGGTTTATTTTCTAAAACTCAAAAGTAAAGTATTCACTATTTTTGAAAGTTTTTATAAAATTGTTCAGAATGAAAAAGTTTTTAAAATGATTTCATTAAGAAGTGATCATGGTGGATAATTTTATAATCAAGAATTTAATTATTTTTTCTCAAATCAAGGTATTAAACACACCTTGTATGTACCAAGAACACCTCAAAAAAATGAAATTGTTTAAAGAAGAAACAAAAATATTTAAGAAATGTAAAGGACTATACTAAATGAATATATCCTTCCAACCTATTTTTGGGAAGAAGATTTAATCATGGATTTCTATATCATTAACGAAGTTTTAATATGACCAATTATTACAAATTCACCCTATGAACTTTTTAGTTATAGAAAACCAAAAGTAAAATACTTTAAAGTTTTTGGATGCAAGTTATACATCTTGAATACTAAGGATAACCTTGGTAGATTCAATCCAATGGCTGATAAAGGAATATTTTTAGGATATTCTAATACTTCTAAATCCTATAGAGTGTTTAATAAAAATTTAAGGATTGTTGAAGAATTAGTTCATATAAATTTTGATGAATTTGACCCTTTAATTGAAGAGAAAGATAAAACATATAAGATTAATGAATCTTTTGACAACATGAAACATGATTCACTTGAAAATGTTTTTGAAAATAAAGTAAATGAAATTTAGTCTCGTTCAGAATAACTTGAAATTGAAGAACCTAAAAGTGTCTTACCTAGATAGTCTAGAACTTTAAAGGACCATACTCCAGAAATTTTTATATGAAGCCTAGACATAAGAGTTACAAGTAGAATAAATGTAGAAAACATAGCTGAATTTTCTACCTTTCTATCCTAGATAGAACCTAAGTATATTAAATAATATTTACAAGATGAGTGTTGGTTATTATCCATGAAAGAAGAACTAAAGCAATTCAGTAGAAATAAAGTTTGGGAATTTGTAGATAGAGCATCATATTTTCCAATGATATGAATCAAGTGGGTATTTAGAAATAAAAATTATGGTCAAGGGATAATTACCAAAAACAAAGATAGATTAGTAGAAAAAGGATATAAGTATGAATAAAGAATATTTTATGATGAAACCTCCACACCTATTGCTATATTAGAGGAAATTACAATCCAGCTATCTTATACATCTCATATAAATTTTAAATTATATCAGGTGGATGCTAAATCTACCTTTTTAAATGGATATTTAATAGAGGAAGTTTATATTGAACAATCACCAGGTTTTGAAAACCCTCATAAACCAAATTCTGTTTTTAAACATGCATAAGATCTTTATGGACTTAAACAGACACCTATAACTTGGTATGAAAGATTAAGTTCATTTTTATTATAAAATGTATTTTCTATGGGACTGGAATATCCTACTATTTTTTTAAAAAAATACTCTAATATAGTATTAATACAAATTTATGTTGATGGTGTAATTTTTTGATAAACAAATAAAGAGCTTTGCAATGATTTTTTAAATCTTATGCAAAAATAATTTCAAATGAGTATGATGGGAGAATTAAATTTCCTTTAGTATTCCAATTTTACCAAATATCTTATGGAAATGTTTTAAATCAAATTAAATATATTATTGATTTATTAAAAAAAATTTGGACTAGAAAATAGTAATACTTATACAACTCTCATGTGTACCAATATAAAAATTGATTTGGATAAAGCTAGAAAATCAGTTGACAACAAGTTATATAGAGGCATGATTGGTAGTTTATTATATCTTACTTCTAATAGAACAAAAAAATGTTTTTTGTATGTTTGTGTTCTATATTTCAGTAAAACACAAAATAATATCATCTTACTAATATTAAAAGGATTTTTAGATAATTAAAAGGTATTATTTTTTAATCTATGCTTTACCCAAAAACCTCTGATTTTAATTTAATTCCATATTCATAAGATAACTTTGGGGGATGTTGATTAGATAGAAAAATCACTTCTAGAACCTATCACTTTTTATGGAAATATTTCATATCATGGTCGAGTAAGAAACAACATTCAATTGCTCTATCAAAAATAGAGGTAGAATATATATCTTCTAGTAGATGTTATTCATAAGTGTTGTGGATGAAACACACCTTACTAGACTACAGACTTAATTTTGATAATATACATATTTTATGTGATAACATAAGTTAAATTTATATTTCCAAAAATCCTATAAGTCATTATATGACTAAGAATATTGATGTACGACATCATTTTCTAAGAGATCATATTATTAAAAAAAATGTCTTTAGAATTTTTAAATACCGAATAAAAAATATAAAATATTTTTACTAAAACACTTCCCACTGAAAGTTTTAATTTTATTAAGGGGGGTTAGGAATATTTAATTTCAAATAAAATTTTTATTAATTTATTTTAGTAATTTCTATGTTAATCATTTTATTTTAAGTTTGTTTAGTTTTTATTCATTTAATTTCTATTTAAACTATATTTTATCTTGGTTTTATTTCAATTTTTGAAAAACTGTGTCTTTTAAAAAATTAAAATTTAATGATTACCCTATGTAATTGGAATAAGAAACAAGAGGGAATCACCAAAACTATTAGAAAACTCTTTGTCTTTCATTACCATTTGATTTCAAACCTTTTTGACTACCAAAACTTTCATCTTCTCTCAAAATCTTATAATCTGAAACCTTCAAACTTCAGATTCTTATAAATGTCATAGACAAAGCATATAGATAGAGGTTAAATAAGTGATCTGGAGCATCAACATGTCCCCTTCCAGAATATTCTTTAAGGAAAGGTCATTGATTTTGAGTGGTTGTATCAATTAAAACTTATTCTCAAACAATCTCTTTATTTTCAAAGTTTGTAATTTCTGTTTAATGAAGAAAATATATAATTTATTTTTATGATAGAATTGAATTAGTTCTATAGGAATGTTTATTTTATCTTTGGGGAAACAGAGGATATGATATCTTCATGAGTAGATGATAAGGATTTTTCAATCTCCTCAGTAGAGATTTCATAGATTTTAAAATGTCCCCGTGAAGGATTATTCCACTTTGATCTTCGACCAACTGGAAATAAGGACCATAAGTCAGAAGATATCATGTCATTTATTTTTAGTTCAACCACTACTAGAAAAATGTCTGTAAAGGATATTGAGGATGACCAGAAGGTACTGGTCAAGTTTATTTAGGTATCCATAATTCCAAGGACTATAAAATTAGAGAATAATTTGTACCCTGACATGTATATTATTTTTTTATTTATCAGTAATATTAAGTTGAATTTTAGCAGATATATACTGAAATATCTGAATCACTACTACCAATCAGATGTTAGAATTTCTTTTTATCCCTACAATCAAATCATTTGTATTCTTCTATACAGAAATAATAAGATTCAACATATTGATTCTCAAACTAAATGTCATCGCATTAACAATATAAATGTCGGTACCTTAATAAAATTAGGGTTATTTTTTAGTAAAATTAAAGGAAAAATGTTGCTAGTTAGTGAAACTGATTAATAATAATCTAAACCATTTTCTCAAGGGGAGAAAGGAAATATCAAATCTATAGGATCAGTTCATTTGAGAAATAAAGAGGATTGAGAATCTAGAATAGAAGATATTTCCCAACTGATAAAAATAAAGCTCTGTTATGATACTAAAGATAAAGATAAGGAAACTTCTAAAGAAGTTTCTAATGAAGAACTTGTCACAAGGCCCAAAATCAGAATAGAGCCTCATCATGAGAATCTAGAACTAGAAATATGTGGATCTAGAGATTCAAAACCATCAATTCCTTTATAAGTAATAGATCAACCTAAGGAACAAAAAACTGAAAGTCAATTTCAAGAATAGAAAGTTGCCTCCCAAACAGATCAATAAAAATAAATTGGCACATGAGCCTCAGCCCAGTTGATGAGGTATCCTTAAGTGCATCCACAAGACCTAGGTTCAAAACTAGGTAGAGGCATATTTTCGGTACTGTAGCGGTATTTGTAGTAGTATTGTAGAAGGTATTATAGCAGGCACTGTAGCAATACTATACATTGTACAGGTACTGTAGCAGAACTGTTCACTATGTGGTACTGTAGCTGGAACTGTAGCAGTTACTGTAGCATGTATTGTTCGGTACTCTAGAAGCTAGAACTATTTATCTTGGGCCACCAGTTTGGGCTTGGAGTCCTTAAGGATTTAGGGTCATCTAGGCCTTTGGGTCAGTAGGTATTTCAGGCAACCTTTAAGGCCTTTGGGCCACCTCAAGTCCTTTGAACCGCATGTAGTTTCCCCAAACACACTACAAAAAAAGGAGCATCCCCAAAAGAGGATTCAGAGTAGGTGCACTCACCAGAGCAGAGCCAAATGGATTTTTCAGAATGAGAGGGTATGGCTATGCCATCGAGACTAGCCTATGATTACACGGGAATCCTATCCAGACGGCCATGCAAAGGTGGAGAGCTACAATCATGATGCAAATGTTGGGGAGGGGCAGTTCCTTGTAGATAGTCTGGTTGAATTCCCTAATACCTTTGGGTCATGTAATCTCCTAAGCCTATGGTCCATGTAATCTCTGAGCCTACAGACCTTCTATGGTTTCCCCCTCATCCCTTGAAAGAGGGGTTATCAAAAATCAAAAAAAATGAAGGCCTTCGGGCCATTTGGGAAAAAATAGAAATAAACTGCTCAAGAATATGAGAAAGTTCAGAATATAGTAACTAAAACCATTGAAATTATTTAAAATTAGGTTTTCTCTACTATTGGAAAATCTTGGAAAAGAATACTTCTATATATGGAGAAAGGATGGAATCCCTTGATGGTATTTATTTTTCAAGTGAAAAGACTTTGGTTTAGTCTTTATTTTTTGTGGAAGAAGATCCTCAGTCCAAAAATCTAGATGAAGGATATTTTGATTCTATAAAAAATCATATATAAGATATTGTAATAAAGTTTAACACGGTACGTGAAGAGAACTCCAATATTTGATAAGAACTGGAATATGCAATAAAATATTTTGATGATTTGAGAAACTAATCTATTCCAAAGTTAGAATTATATTCTTTTCAGACTCATCTTCAAGAGATTAAAGAACATTATATGTCAAAAAGTTATTTTGATGCATTCAAGAGAGATATGTTGGATCAGTTTGGAAAGTTGAAATCAGAATCTATTTCAAAAATAGATTTTTCATATTTGAAATAGTATTTGGGAAGCCAGTTTCAATCAATAAAGGGAAGTATCAATTAGACCATAGCTTTTACTTCTGCACCATCAACATCACCAGACCTGATTAGAATACTTCAACCAATCACTTTAGTAATGGATAATATGAATGAAAGGCTTCAGTCTCTTAAATTTAACAGTTCACCTCTACATATGATGTTAGATAATCAAAAGGATATTATCGATAAGTTTACTTCAAGTGAACCAAGGATGAGACTTATTCTCAACTGGTTAAGCAATAAGCTTACTTAGTTTCTTCAAATAGAAGAAAATATATAAGACTTTCTAAACTCAATATTATTAAAGGTTTGAAAGTGGGACAAGATTCAAGAATTTTGTTAAGGCAGCTGGATGACAATATTATAGAAAGTTTACAATGATAGTTGGTAGAGTTGAAAGAAGTTTTCCAGGATTCGTGGGCTTTTCAATAATTATAAACCTCTCCTAATCAAAACCTTTCATCATCTATCAGCCCTCTTGTTTAACCTTTTTTTCTAAATCCAAAACCTTTCATGTATTTATACAATCTTTATAATAAAAATTCCATGGATTATTGATATTCTCTATATAATTTCTATTTTTTATTGTTTTTTAATATCTATAGCCATAACACATGTATTATTTTTCTTTCACATTGACTATAACATTCACTTACAGTTATGTTTTATATTGAATGTGTTTTAATCCATTATTATATGCTTTATTTTTTATATCACAAAAAGGGGAAGAAAATTGGGTAAACATGAACATTATAAATTTAAGAGTATCTATTTTTTCTTTCATCAAAATAATACAATAAAATCAAAATAACAAAATGAAAAATGTTTTCTTTAAAATTTTATTTCAGCAGTTTTTACAAAATCCTATATTTTAAATAAATTACTTTATGGGTTTTGTGCTCTTCAAAAAGGGAGAGATTTTTGGGAATGTATTTTATCAAAAATAATCTATAAATATTATTGATTTTTATGCTCACAAACACCCTAGTTTTTTTTACTAATGATTTTACTTTTAGTGAATTTCAATAAAATAATATCCATTGCAATATTTATTCTGGAATTATATTCAATTTATTAATTCGTAAGGAATATTTTTCAAAGTGTTTGGAACAAATTTTAGAATATTATAGAAAAAATGTTCATACCCTACATTGATAAACATAATGTCAGGAATCAACCCTATTTTTGGAATAGCATGTATGGATCATCAACCCTGCGCTATTGAGAAAGTATTGTTAAGGAACCCTATGTTGGTATGGAGCCTTGCATTTGTGAGAAGGGAAAGTTTGGTTAAGGAACCCTATATAATTAAATAACCCTATGTTTGAGGGAACAAATGTATGGTACATAAACCGTAATTTTTTTATAAACCCAATGTTTGGTATTTTGTCATTACATAAAGGAAGCCTATGTTTTACTATTCAATGATGAAGTTTTCAATCCGTGATTTATGAAACAATCTTGATGGTATTAAAGATCAATTAAAATATAATTTACGAATGATTCAAAGGATCATTATGATTAATTAAAATAATTTTATTCAATGGAGTAAATCATTCCTATTTATAAGAAAATTTATGACTCTCTTGAATGTTTTTAATTTTAATATCATCAATCTATTATATGAATTTCTTGGACCTGAAAAATCGAAGCAAGCTTTCTGTTCTATATATTCTATTAGAACATATTTTCAATATATTATTCATGACTATATATTTTTGTGAATATATTTTTGAAATACAAAACTTCTATAAAGAACAAATGACATTTTTTTTCTTCTGAAGAGGCTTCACTTTGAAGTTATTTATTTCAACCTCATTTTATTGTACCAGCTACTATTTATTTGTTGCTATTTTATTGAAAATAGTTTGCCACCAAGATCTCTTCAAAGATATCCTTTCTTGAATACATTCATATTTTATGAAGAAGTTCTATATTCTATCATTTTATGCTAAAATTTTGAAGTTCAACATGTACATTCAACAAATCATACTCTTTTGATTCATTAGAGTTTTGACTACTTGGATTTAGTCATGGATTAAGTTTTAGCTTCTTGTATTGATCTGTGGATAATTGGTTCCCTATAAAAGAACCAGAATGATCTTTTTATCCTTGTTGTAAAAGTGTCAACTACCTACACCCATTTTTCATTCTGAGGTCTTATGATAAGAGGATACTTTATAGTGAAAATCACCAAACTCATAGAGAGAGTGTTGGTGGAGTGGACTAGGGGATCTTTGTGCCCCGAACCACTATAAAAATTATTGTGTTCATCTTTATTGTTTATCTGCTACTCATATTTCTTACATAAGATAACATTGCATATCTTCATAAATCACAAAGAGATTTAAACAATAAAATCTATGAAGATTATCAAAAAGACACAATTCACCCCCATCTTGTGTAACTTTGTATTATTCTGAACTAACACTTCTCTTATTCTTGCACATTATTTGTTGAATATTTGAATGATGTGAGGGATTTTTGAACTCATATTTTATCTTTTGTAATAATATAATTGACTAGATTTTTGTGATTTCTTCCAAGAGTCTATGCATATTCTTTTTTTTTTCATGTTTTCTTATAGATTTTTGAGTGTTCTTAGTGGTGAGGAAGGGGAACATGTGGGGAAATTCCTTTAAGTATAATGAATTAAATTAATATTATAATTTTTTAGGAGGAATTGAAATGGATAATTAGAACATGTTATTTTATAAATTTTGATTATTATTAATTGATATCTGTTATTTTGATTCTCTTGTTGAATAACCTTTTCACCCTCATAATTAGATAATTACATAAAGGAGGTAATGAAAAGAGTACTGTTGAAACTTGATATCTAAGGACATTTTATTATTGTTGAACATTTATGTTTTATGTTGTGTTTAATTCTATCTAATATTGTTATGGGTTGAACCTGGTTGGGATTATTTTTTAGGTTGTAAAGAGGGGTTTTTAATGATTTATTGGTCGTTATGTCTATCCTTAATAATAATAAATTTTTTCATGTGATAAATATGATAATTGGAATGTGGATAAAAGGTAAAACTTAATTAGTATTATTAAACATGATTAGTTGAATTCATCTTGAGACAATGATGATGGGTTAGAAGGTAATCTAGAAATGGGATGGATCTATTTTAATGTAATGGTTAATGGTTTCTGAGATCTAAACATGAAGTGGAGGGAAGGGGTTGACATGAAATAGAAATGGTTGGAATAAATGTGATTAATGTTGAATGAATTATTTGAAATGGGAAGTGAGTTGACGAATGGGTTGACATGGATAAATGAATGGCATAATGAACCTAATGAGGCTGGTAAATGATAAATGGTGGGATTGATAATGGTGTGGAAAATTTTAAGTTTTTTATTATGTGTAATCCTTTTTCTATGGATTTGGTTATGTTTTTTATGATGATTTTTTGTAGAAGAAGTGTTTTGTTATATGGTTTCAATGTTTTTATATTGAAATAGTGGGAGTGATCTTGGGGGGTATGATGCAGTAAAGTAGGATGGTGGTGGGAACTTCATGAGTTGTAGTGGATCAAGGTTATGCTACATGGTTTGTGATGGCTCAAGGTAAGTACATATATATACGGGCTATGGTGTATCATTTTAGGTATAATCATACAAGCTATAACATCTTAAGGTTGTAATATATTGATATATCGATTGATTCTATTTTATGGTCACGATTATGATTCATGGTGGGGATCCTGTATGGTGGGAGGAAGGTATGAGGTTTATATCCTATATGTTCATAATAACCTACAGTGAGGAGGATATGGTATGCAGTTATAATTTAATGATATGTGGTTATAGTATATGGTGTGAGGTGGTTATAGTTGTAATGAGGATGATATAGAAATATGGTTATGGGTGGGGGTGTACATAGAAGAGGGAACAATGTTGATATTCATCAGTTTCATGATCACCTACTGATGTATGGTTGGGGGAAATAGATATGTGGTGGTAAGGTTTGGGTATGTAATTGTGTATAATGTGGTGGTGGGATTGTGACTATTGTTGGGTGTTTATGATATGTGGATTTATGGTGAATTTTTGGGTTATGTTGTGGAGAGATGGTATTGATGTGGTATTACTGATTCATTTTAGAATTCCTAATTAGATAGGGAGATTTCATCCTATTAACTCTCTATTGGTTATAGGTGGAATAAATCTTCTAATAAGTGATAAATGTGAAAAAAGAATTGGTCCCTTATCCTTGGTTTTTATGATGATTCTTGTGGATTTAACAGTGTTTATTTTTTCATGATTTTGTTATAAGATTTAAGTACTTGGTTGGAATAGGGATTGGTTTGGAATTTTGGTTGGGAAACGGTTGAGGATATTGTTGGGGATGGAGGTTTTATGGAAAATGAGGTAGAATGTAGATCTTGGTAGTTATATTCTAATACTTATTTTTTCATTTTTTGTAATTGTGTTTTTTTAGATTTTATATCTCTTGTATCCTTATACATATTTATTGCACAAAGATGATGATTTTTTAGCAGGGTTATACTACTTAATACCTGTAAATTATCATCACTCAATAGTTTGATAAGTATTTTTCAGTATAGTTAAATAGTGATTAGGGTTATTGTTCTGGTATCACATGTTAATTTTGGTAGATCAGGGTTTTGAGATCATGATTTTCATGTTCCTTCCTAATGTTTTTATACTTGGAAATATAGGTGACATTTGATTTGTGAGGATTTATTTTTGGAAGAAAAATTATTTTGAAATTATTTTGTGATTATATTTCCTTGTTATTCATGGTATTTTATGATGGTAATGCCTCTCATTAATGAGTTGTATACCCTCAATTTTAGTTACTAACCCATGTTCTATTGGAAGTGGGACTTTGGGAGTCATTCTCTCCTTCACTTCCAACCCCGAAGGGGTTTCCAATTGGGGTAGGTCATGAAACATTGGTATCAGAGATTTTGGTTAAGAGTTAGGGTGGATTCTAAGGTTAAGAACATGTGTGGATTATATGAGATTGATAGGGAATTGGTGAAACTCAAGACTAAAATGTGATGTAGAACATGGATATTGGATGGTTAATATATATATAATTCCCCCTGTGATTAATTCATGGACTTTAACAACCTAATGAAATGTTTAAGTCAAAAGGTAACTGTTTTGGCATAGGAATCATAGGGAGGTACATACATCATTGTCATTAGCTACATCAGAATTTTTATTTTTGATCATAATTGTGTTCCTGTGATTACACTTAAATGTTATATTTGATTGATAATTTATATTTATCTTATTTAAATAATTACATTACCTTAAGAAAAGATTAAAACGGTAATTAACTGGATTTTACAATTAAAATAAACCCTTTTTATTATTGAATATGTTGTTTCCTTTCTTACTACAACATGTTTTCCTTAAATTGGATTTCATTATCCTAATTAAAATTCATAGTTATCATGCTTCCATGATATTTAGTATTAGTAAAAAATGTTTAAAGAGTTCCTAATGTATGTAATCACAAACTTTTAAGTGATTTTTTAAAACAATTTTCCTCTAATAAACATCATTTTTTTAATCTAGGAGAATTGTTATAAAACAATGATTTCGTAATTTTTTGATTTTTATATGAAATGGAACACCATGTGTTACCTTAAACATATAATAATTTATATTCATGTGTTAGGAATTTATTACAATATTTGATTTAGTCTATATATTTATGTGTTTTTTGGAAAATGGCAATCATGATTAGTGATATCCCATTGAATTTAGAAAAAAAATCATGAATAGACTTGTTTATTTCCGTTTTCAAACATGGATAACGTTATAAGAGAATAAAATATTTATGTGATAAATTTTGAGTTATGAATGTCATTACATGTGTAGTTTGTTGAAATATTATGGAGCATGTGTGAAAGTAAATAGAAACTATAAATGATCATGTGGCATAAAATAGGGTAAAATATGGATTCTCATTATAGGAAGCATGTCTAAAGTTGAATAATGGCTGCATGAATTTTTATTTAAGTACTCATGTATATTACCTCAAGTATATCTATGTTTTAAGCATGTTACATCTCAAATATGGAAGTAAATTCATGTCACCCTTTATGTAATATGAAATCATATTTCCTTGGTGCTAAAATGATTGAACATGTTAATCATGATTCATGGGAACACAAAATGTGTAGTTTTTCATTCCCATTTCAAAATCATGTTTGAGTGATATTATTGAGGTGCAAGGTATGATGATTCCTTGAAATATAACTTAAATAAATTTTAGTATTGTTTAAGAAGTGTTATCTAAATAATTTTTCCTCAAAGTGTTGGTATATTTTACTGATAACCTATTTTATAATCAATATATTGACATTCTAAAGGTTATCTAATATGATGTTTTCCATAATAAAATGTATTCCTTGAAATTATATGTTTTTTATTAAAATCTATGTGAGGTGATCATTTTTAATGATTTTTCCTATTATTTTGATTACATGTTGTTTATGTGATTGAATAGATGGAATTTACCTCCACAAAAGGATAATCATTTAAAGATGATAATGAATCGTTTTTTTGAAATAAGGAATTACGGTGATGCATATCATGAAAAATATTTTGATTTTATATAAAGGAAAATTTTAAAAAAGAGTTACTAATTTGATCTGTTGTTGAATTGGGAATTATTTTATAATGGTATTCTTGTCTCGTATTATTATTATTAATATCCTCAGTCGGTGGATGTTGTGGCTAGTTTTGGGGGTTTTGGAATGGATGGGTTGTTGTTTGGATAATATTGGAATGGTATGGATGGCTGTGTGGGGAGGAAATGGTTTTTTTGTTGTTTTGGGGAGGTTTGAGTAGTTGTGAGTGTTGGTTGTTGTGGTCAGTTTTTCATGTTTGGAATGAAGTGATGTGGATGATGTATAAGAAGTGTTATGATGTTGTGCTTGATGGATAGGTATTGGTGTTGTCATGGAAGTTTCTTATGGTGGTTTAATGGTGTATTGATGATGTGGAGAGTGGGGATTTGGTTGTGTGAGGTGTTGTGTGAGTGAGCTAGTTGGGGGGAATAGTATCTAGGTTAATGTGTTTTCTGTTTAATGATATTTTCAGTTGTGATATTAATGTTCTTTATTTAGTTTATGATTTAAGAACATAATGTATTTTGTTGGTTTTACTCATTTTCAATATGTAAATATGTGTTGGGTGGTGTGGAAAATCCAATGTATGAAGAGTTTGAAGTTCCCCCTTATTGTTTAAGAATATCATAGAAAGGGAGAGATTGAAGTATGGAGTTGTTGTTATTACTATAATCTTGTGAATCATATATAAGTTTGAAAATAAATTTATAGATTATAATTTATATAAATCATTCTATATATCTTACAATTGGTGAGATAATCTTAATGTTAATTACATGTGTTGTTCGTTATTCTATAAGGCACTATTGTCTATAATAGTTTGAAGAATATGGATATTGAAATATCTTGAGAGTTATTATTAAATTGACCATGTTCTAGATGGTTTATTTAAAAATAAATCCATTTATAATTGAGCATGAATAAAATTTTATCAAATGAAAATTTTACTTTATATGATGTTTTCAAATGACTAAAAATGCCTTGAGAAGATAGAGTAAGTTTTGAAATTATTTGATCAATTATCTTAAGTTGAATTTTTATAAAGAAAATTATATATGTTTAAAGTATATAAAAAAAATTTTATCCTTATCCAACCGTAAGAGAAAGGCTCTGCAACTGTGAGGAATTGTCCAAGATTTACCATATCCATCCTAAGAATCTATGGAAGAGCATAGGGCTAACATGAGGTAGTTCTGGATTGACAAAATCAAGAACCTAGCACGGGTCGGTACCATGTAGAAGAATAATATAGTGTTCATAGTGAAAAACAGAACTACGGAATTTCAATAGTGGCTTGTGTCATTTCCATGGTAATAAATAAGTTCTCACCCAAACTAAAAACTAATGTAGGATAAGATATGTGTGGGTACTATTAATATTTTAAATAAGTACACAAATTTTAAAAGGAATGATGTCGTCTTACATTATCTCCTACCACATCATGTTTGGTTTTTCATGTGGGGATCTCAGATCATGCCACTTGAGTTTTCACCATGCCTAAAACATCCAAGAGAAACCTCCATGTGGGATCATGAGTATCTCATGCCACGTCTGATAAGTCATTTCGTGAAGATGAGTTATCCATACAATAAATTAGCTGACACGGAGTAATTTCATATGCTACTATTGGATAATGATAAGAGAAGTTGAACTTGTTAAATGTCCAAAATTTATCTAATAAAGTGATAATGATTATAATATATTATGAACATTAATATAATAATTTATTTTTGTTTCTTAAATGAAGAAACATCATGATAATTTCAATATTGTGATCCAATATGAGTCTGGACCTTGTGTTCTTTCTAAGATAATTGGTTAAATAATTTGAAAAACTAAAAGATAGTCTATAAGACCTTCCATACAAAAGTTTAAACATTATAAAGATGAACTCTATGTTATTTCATTAATCATAGTGAATAACACGATCACAATAAAACATAAACATATATACTACCACTTCATGGTAGTAAGAAATTTTCATGGGAGATCTCATGCATGAATTGATCTAGATAAAATAATATAAAGAACAAGTGGGGATGAGATAAGTGAATTCAGTTGAGTTTTTGAAACAGAAGTGTTATATAATCTAATAAAATGGGTAAGGCAAAGATTCATGAAAAATAGAGAAGCATTGTGTTTCAATAGTTCAAGATAAGTGTAGTTATTAGAACATTCATGCTAAGAAAATCTAACACTATTTTTTGAGTTGTGAAGTATTGAGTGTGTGATTGATGTTTCCTATAAATACCCCTAACCACATTATTTTTAGGAGGCTATGAATGATAGGAATAATATTAGTATCCAGAGTTTTTTGGAGGATATAATCATAAGAAAATATCATGAGCATTATTACTGTATAATATTAATGCAAAAGGAGTTCATGAATGAATACATCTACATATACAATGTTATACAGAGTCATCTTATGTAATAGGAGTGTGTGATGATTTCTATGTGAACACATAGTATCATGCATAAGGATATTCCAGCCTATTATTTCTGAGTATTGGATTGGTCATAGAGTTAAAGAACCATAAGTTTGTTTTAGTGGTTAAACATTTCTATAAACTATCAATTGTTCTTTCCCAAGATGAAAAATAATGTGTTAAAAGATATTTATGGGAATTATTCATGGTTTAAAGAAATAAGAGGAACAATGTCATCTTATATCATCTACCACCTCATTATGCTAAAGTTTGTATATAGGGGATATCATGTCACAAAACCTTATTTCTCACCATGCCTAAAGTAGTTATAGAATCTAAGTTTCTAAGATGAAAATAATATATAAGATAAAAATAGTTGAGACTCTGGTAGTTAATTCACTAGAAATTAAGAAAGTGATAAATACAAACATGTTATTTTAGTGTGGTTATATTTTATACATTAAAGTTCTTGAATAAATTTAGAAATCCATAGGTTAAAGATCCAGACATTACAAACCAAAACTAACTATCCCAATCCTATATAAGGTTTAGATGTTAGGTTTCTTGGATTAATTTTGAGAAGAATTGTAAGTTACATATTCGTATTATACAGTGAGATAAATTAGATGTTATATCTTCCATTTATTTAAAAGATTATATGTTCTACTTGAATATAGTAGAGTTTGTTTATTCAGTGGAAGTCAAAGACCTACTATTGATGAACATGATCATTCAATTGATGCATAGTCATCCCAAAGTAGAAGGAATATCTCTTTCAGAATTTCTATAAAAACAACCATTGTATACTATAGTCTACTATTATAATCCAATATTATTCTAGTAAGGACACTGAAGACTATTAGGAGTAACTGTAAATATATATTCACTTGTGTAATATAATAAATATTTTAGATGTGGATGTAAACCTTTCCCAACCCACTTATAATTGACTTTTGATTCTAGTGGATAATTTTTGTCTCATACTCAACCTGAACACATCAAGGATGTAGTCACCCACCTTGAGAGTGAAAATTATAAAAATATCATTTTTTGATTAATTTATTTATTTTCTTTTATGTGGTGTTAATGTGTTTGATAACATAAAAGATCATTCATTCTAGTGAGTGTAAAGATTCAAATAAAAAATGGGTAAAAGTAAAACTTGAAAAAAAAATATTGACAAAACTAGTCATGCCTAATTCACACCCTCCCCCCTCATTGTGATTGTAAAATAAACTGAACATATCAATGATAACCTTATTGTTATGTAATTGGAAGATATTTCATCTAAACATCATCCAGAAGTTGGTTGTAGAAAGGAGAAAGGGAAATCATGGGATAGAGCGATGTTGAAGTTTTAGCGGTAAGAAGTACGGAAGTTCCTTGGTGGGGAATCTATCCCAGAGGCTAAGGGGTGGTTAGAAGAGGTTGGAGTTTCCTTAAAGTTATTAAAGACTCCAAATCAATTCTAAGTTATTTTATTGGTTTTCTTATTTTTTAATGTGGCTTTTAGATGTTGGGAGATGAATTGTGCCAACTCAAAATGGATTTCATGGGAGGATTTTCTTGAATTATTCAAGATGGAATTCCCTTCTTGAGTGAAAATGGATGATATTTTAAAATATTTTTAAAATATTCTTCAAGGGTATTAAAGAATTGGTAGCTTTGGGAATAATTATATGTAACTTATTAGTTAGATCCCATGTTTCCCACCCATCGAGGTGGAGGTTAAACATTTTGAGTTTTCTTTGAGGATAAATATTCAATGATCTATCGTAGATTTTCTATTTAATTATTTAATGGAGGTTCAATATTAATAAGAGATCATGGAGAGAGGTTTATCAATGATAGAGTATTATAGTGAAGACCCATCCCAAGCTACTGGGAAGGTTGAGGTGAATGCTTTGAGTTTCATTTATTAGGGTTCATAAATATAGAGAGTGAAGTAGTATTCTAGAGCCAGAGTGTGGCTATGAGCCTAGATATTGAGTAGCTCATGGTGTCATGTGTTTTTAAAGTTTATTTATCTAGAATATAATGTTTTGGGGAACCATAAGTATGGATTACCCAAGATTCAGTGTGTTTATCAGTCTTTAGTGGATAGTTATTGGTAGGAATGTCTTTGGGTTGATCCTACTCCTTCAACTGAAAACCTTATCATGGATTCTTAACTTATTTTAAAGTGTGCCGATTGGGATTTAAAAGTTAAAGTAATTTTTTTTATTAAAAATTCTTAGAGATGTTTTTTAAAAGTTTTTAAATTGGAAGAGGGGTTATTTTCAAAGGGGGATATTTTGAAATATGGTTAAAGTGAAATAGGTAGGTAGTGAAGATTCAGTTGTGATACAAGGTGGATGATGTTATGGTTGATTTTTATCAATGGTGATGTTCTTATTTGAGAGGTATATTCTATGGTTATGAGGTTCTCTGGGTATTTTTCTTATTATATGAAAGTTAGTATTGTGATTTAATGGTACTGCATTTATCCCATTTGAGGTATATCCCCTTAGTGTTCAGGACTCAGTTCATCTTTATTTAGGATTGGTTTTGATTCTCAAGAACAATAATCATTTTATAGGTATCTAATGTAACGAACCATAATTTTAAAAATTGTTACTTTGTTTATTTTAGGTATTATAGGTGTCAATAGAAGGTTAGAGGAAGGGATATTTTGTTGGAGATATAATTTTAGTTGGTGAGGTGTGTTGTGGCATGGCCATGGGGGTTATTCCATGGAGGGTTGATTATGGGATAAGGGATTTTTGCAGCATGGTGTGTCATTCCATGAAGGGTTAAATCACAGTTTTTTTTGGTATTGTGGCAAGAGGTAGGTGTCACTACTTTGGGTGAAATTCATGAGGGTTATGTGTCACACTATTATGATGGGGGTATGGTCGTGATGAGGTGAACTCTATAATGACATAAAGGATTTTGGAGATAATTTCAATAAAGTAAAAAATCTTACATTTTAGAATAATTTTATGTATCGATTTAAAAACCTTATTTTTCATCATAATACTCTTACGTATGGTTTATTTAACTATGATTTATTACCTTTTTAATTTTTTTGTCGCAATGTGGTATGGTTGGTTGTGACATGAAGTGGATTTTGGGAGTTTATTTTAATTCCATGAATGGACTTCATGACATGATTATCAGTGTCATGTTATAGAACCCTAGAGTTTAAATTCCTCATTTCTATCTTATAGGGTGTAATCTTGTTGTGGTACTTTTTTTAATAATGACTTAGTTTTGGAGTATCATGTACATGACATGAACACTTTAGTCACAATTTTCCCTTCCTCAATTATATCAGAATAAGATAGTTGACTGAGCTATAAATGGTGGAAGGTGAAGTAGATCCCTGCATGAATTTTAGAGATTCATTTGGTATATCCTCTCCATGGTATGATCATAACATAATTATCTAATTTTAGTATAAATTTTGTATCCCCATATGATTTTTTTATTTCTTCACTTCCCACAGATCTAGGTCTATCATAGGTGTTTCCTTAGAGATCTTTGAATTCCCTTTGATTAATTTTGGATCTTGGCATAAATACATTAATTGGTTGTGATCTGAGATGAGTTATTATTCCTTTCCTTTGAGATTCTCTTCCTATAATTCTTGGTATGAGAGGCTATGAAAATGGATTATTCTTGGTTTTATTGGCCTTGGTATGGGGATTTGATGGAAATTATTGTAATCTAGTTTTTTTAGGTTTTCTTTATGTGATATTGTCCTAGTAATTATCCACTTATCTTATTATTATGTGATGGTTTTTTAATATTTAGTTGATTTAGGGGGTTTCTAAACTCCTAGTTTATCTTTTGAGATAATATTTTTAGCTAGCTTGTTATGATTTCTTCCAAGGTTTCAATCATATTCTTTTATTGTGTCTTTGGATACATCTTCATGAGTGTTTATGGTGGTGGGGAAATGGAACTTGTAGGGAAATTACCTTATAAAGAATGAATTAAATGAATATGATAAGTTAGTTTTGATAAATTTAAATAGTTAAAGAGATCCGCATATTCTTTATAGATTTTCATGTTATTTACCATGTGATAATTTTTGATGATTGATATTTATTGATGTAATTATCTTATTGAAAAATATTTTCACCCTCATAATTGGATAATTAATTAAATATGGTTATGAAAAGATATTGTTGAAACCTTATATCTGAGGAGATATTATTTTATTGAGTTTTTATGTTTGATGTTTTCTTTATAGTTGTATAATCTTGTTAATGGTTGGGGTAGATTTTTTGTTCTTAGAAAGTGAGGGTTTTAATATGTTTTTGGTTTTTTTGTCTCCCTTTAATATTGATAGACTAGTTAATGAGATAAATATGGTAATGGGAATGGGGATGAAAGTGAAATAATGGGTTGGCATTAATAAACATGATGAGTTTAATATATCTTGAGACAATGATGATGGATTAAAAAGTAAGGTGGAAATGGGATGAATCTATTTTAATGTAAAGATTAATGGTTTTTGAAAGTTTAACATGATGTAAAGGGAATGTCTTGATATGAAATTAATATGGATGGAATGAATGTGATTAATGGTGAATGAGCAACTTGAAATAGGAAGTGGGTTGAAATGGGTAAATAAATGGAATAATTAACCTAATTAGGCTGGTAAATGGAAAATGTTAAACGGTGGGATTGATAATGATAAGGAAAATATGAAATTTTTTATTGTGTTTCCTCTTTTTCAAATGTTGTTAATGATTATTTGTTTTTAGGTAGTTTTTTGGTGTGTGGTTTTTATGTTTTCATATCGAAATGGTGGAATCGATCTTGGGGGTGTGATACGGTAAAGGAGGATGATGGGTGGAACTTCATGGGTTTTAATGGCTCAATGTTATGATACACAAGTTGTGATGGATCAAGGTAAGTACATATATATATATATATGGGTTGTGATAGCTCATAGTAGGTATAAGAATACAAACTATATGGGGGATATGCATGGTGGGATGATGGCATGAGGTTTATGTCCTACATGTGAATGATATCCTACTATGAGGAGGATATGGTATGCAGTTGTAATATAGTGATATGTGTTTGTGGTATGTGGTATAATGTGGTTACAGTTGTTATGGGGATGATGTGGAAATGTGGTTATGGGTGGGGAATGTACATGGAAGTAGGAGGACATGAGGTTTATATTCTTCATGTTCATGTTACCCTAATAATGTGTGGTAAGTAAAAGTGGATATGTGGTAGTGAGGATTATAGAAAACCATGCCTTTTACACATATTATTACTTAATTTTTAAACTTAAATATATAATAAGTACAACCCCAATGATCATGACGCTTAGTTTCTTTGGAATACTAGGTTCACAATACATCAAAAAGAAACTTAAAACATGAAATCCTTATTTTATTCTCCATAATTAGCACCTAAAAACATTTTATCTCCTAAAACTACATTGGATAACCTATGTGATACATAAAATAAAGGGATGAGATAAAAATACCAATAAGTGAATAAACATAGTAAGGAAAAATAATGTGTGAGTCAAAGGTACAACATTATATCATAAAAGAGAAGGCTCATGAGTAATCATGTGGAAGCATAACAAAAATAACATGGTATCATAAGATCATGGTAATATAGGAAATGTGGAAGAAATATAAAACATGACATAAATGTGAGTCAAGGATAAATTCTTAGACAATATCACATGGTTGAAAAAGCCCTATAATATATTAGGTTTACACTCAAAGGGTGATCATTCAATTGCCCAGTAAGGTGTTTTGAAATTATTTAAATACTAATTAGAAAATATTTCTTTAAAAATAACTTTGATAAATTATTTTTAAGATAAAATAAAAATAATTTTTAAAATTACCTTTGCAAAAAAAAATTACTTATGTTTAAAATAATATACCACTTTTAAAATTAATTACATACAAAAAATGGTTTGAAAATAATCCAGTGATTTTTAGAAAACATAACGCAAGATTTTGAAAACAAAACATTCTAGAAACTTGAGACATTGAAGGATATCTTAGGCCTACCTACTTGATTGGGGATTGGGTTCACTCCCTAATTCCCTACCATATTTACAACATTCAAATGCTGGATTTTTTTGAAAACATCTTTAGGATTGATTTACTTATCTATACATTTATCACTGGGTTCTTCTATTTTGAAATTCATGGAATCATATTCATACACTTATATATATATATACACAATTTATAGAATGTCTTTTTCATGATTATGAACAACTGAATCCATCAATTTTTGAGCATTTCTTAGTACATAAAATGCTAATAAAATAATATTTAACATTCAGAAAATATTATTTCATTTATTCAACTCATAAAAATCCATCAATATATATATTTAATACTCATACATACATATATATATATATTCAAATAATAAAACTGATGCATATGCAAGACATGTTATTGAATAAGATTATGACCAATTCTTTTATTACAAATGGCATTCATGATTTAGTATGAACTTTGCACACAAAATTATTAATTCTTTATGAAAACAAAGTATAGATTTATGAATGTGTTTTGTGAATCCTTATGAATTGATAACTTAGTAAAATAATTCACTTATGGAATTCATTTATATAAAAAATATTATAATATATATATATATATATAAATCCTCACTCAAAACATAAACCATATTCTAAAATAAACAATCTCTATTTAATTTGAATAAATTATTGACATATAATTACTTGCTCAATTATCTCCTATTGATGTAATTAAATTTTGAAGTAATATTTGAAAATCAAATATTTCATCTGAATCATCAAATCCCAACATAAATGTTTGTAACTGAAATATTTCACATAACATGTACTCAAATACATTATGTTAATGAAAATATGAAGAAAATAAATATTTCATCGAATTAAATGTTGAATTCAAGAAAAATAGTTTCCCTTAAATGAATTCAAATAACACACTTACTTAATTTGAGATTTATGTTCCAAATTTTAAAATAATCAAAACATATCCCTTACTTATAACTAGAAAATTAAAATCATAATTTAAATAAATAAACTATATCCTACTAATAGTTTTGAATTAGATAAATTTGAAAATCAGATAAAACTACCCCTTATGGAAAACTAGATAAATTTTAAAGAAATTAAATTCAACTGTGAACATAAACATAATATATGAAATAATTAATCTATTACTAAAACCATAAAAATAGAAATTATCATCTTAAAATAAATAAAAAATATCCCTTTCAAAAAATAAAATGGAATTTAAAGTGTAAATAAAGTATCTAAAAATAAATAATCCCTTACTATTTTTTTATTTGCAGAGTAGATCTTATCCTTCCTCTCCATGTCATCAGACTAAAACACCTACTCTTAAACTCACGGTCTTGTTAATTCCATGGATTTAGAAGAAAAATAAAATAATGAAAATAATGGATTTATGCAGTCTGCCTTCTACCTTGCTCAAAGTACACCGGACTACCTAACCTCTCTCACATATAAATACACTCAGAAAAAATCTCCAGCAGACAGCAAGGATAAAAAATGTGCAGATCAGATATCTTGCTTCCATATAAAGCTTAAATAAGATATAAATATCTATTTTTTATGTATGAGATAAGAATTCAGTATACAAATCATGAATATGAAACGCGCAAAATAGTATGAAAACAACTGATAACTATTCGAATGAGATTTTAACAAACAATAAGAATTAAATATAGTGATATAGATTAGAGAATAGAAAAAATCACAACAATAGAATAATTCAAAGGAAAAATCCAAACAAAGATGATATGGATTGCAACCAGTATTTAATTCTTCAAGACGCATCAAATTTAAGTCACACCATAAACAATTCAAAACAGAATCATTTCATATCACGAACGAAACTTGGAAAACGACCAATGGAAAACAACCACTACTGGTCCCAGATGACATAGATGAAATTGAAGTAAAAACAATTCAAAAATACAAAAACTGGTAGTTAAGAATGAGATTCAAATAACAAAGAATTTAATATATAAAAATTGGTTTAATGAGATGAAATTTCATAAGGATTTGGATGATTAAATATATAAACCTACCTATGAGAATGACATCTAGATTATCCCGCCATTTTTGATTTCATAAAACTTGAAAAGAAATTTAGACTTAGATCTAGATCTAGATCTAGAGATCGTTGATCGACTTCGGCCATAGCACATCTGAAACCTCTCTATCCAACTCAGATCCACCCTCGTCGGCTCGACTCATCACCTGAGTCCAACCATGACTTCTAGAGATGAAGATTAACCCTCACCAACAAATACCTAGACTCATGATCACCTCTTGACGTCGCTCTCGATCTTGGTGACATCTTCCGACTCGACTCCGTGCTCAGTTTCACCATCAAAAGAAACCCTTGACCCCGATTTCAGGTTTTCGTTTCTTTTTTTTATTTATCGTCATTTTTTTAAAAACAATCATATCTTATTCTGTTATATACACACACACATATATATAGATCAATATATTTTTTTATATCAACATCATTTTTTAACATTTTTTTAATTCTTTTAATTTTATTAAATTGAATTTAAGTTAAAATAAATTTCATCAATATATTATATATAATAAATTTCTTTAAAAAAAGTCTTTATTTTTAATTATAAATTTTATTCATTATATCAATATAATTTAATTCAATATTTATTATTCAAATATTAATTTACATTAAAGTTAATTAAAACATATATATCATTATATTAATTTTCAAAAATGATTTAATATTTCTATAATTATTTATAATGGTTTCATAATCCCTTTAGATAAAAATAATCAAGTAATAAAATATTATTTTAAATGAAATTATGTTTGTAAAATCAATATTTATAAATTTAAAATTTTAAGTTAATATCAACTTATATTCCTTTAAAATGATAATTTATTGAAAGACAAGTACAATTGATTAAATTTCAAAAATCATATTAAAGGTAATATATTTTTATGAAAAATAATAAAAAGTAATTTTATTTCTAATATTCTTAACATTTAATTCAAGATTTATTTTAATTAAAAAAACAATGTACTTAAAATTATTCAAATTTTCTAGGTTGTTGCACCATGTGATAGTTTTTCTTTCAAAGTTGCTCATCCCTTATAGTGTGAACTTCAAGCTTCAATAGTTGTACGATCAGATCATCCTAATGATAGCACGATCTTTTATGGTAGTACCACTAGGTACTATTCCTCAAAGTTAGCTTTCTTAAATGGTAGTACCATTCACCAAACACCAAGGTATAAATATTCATTTCCTCATGGTATCATTTTTGTACATCCTCACGATATCATCTCATGCTCCATCAGTAGCACCTTCTCTTCATAGAAGCGGTATCACCGACCTTCACGGTAGTAGTGTACTCCCTCATGGTAGATCACTGAATGGTAGATCCACCAAATATTATATCACTAAACTGTAAATCACACTGAACATCAAATACCAATGATAGATCATCGTAATGGTAGCACGTGATGGTAACAACCTTTTTCTATTGTCAGGTATTATTTTTCATCTACCATTAGTTTAAAATATATTTTTTGAAATTATAATTGATATATTATTTTAATTGTCGATATTGAAATATAATTTTTAATTTCTATTTAGTGATTATATTTTGATAAAATATAATTACATGTTATTTAAATAATTCTGAAAAAAAATTCTTACTACGTATAACACATTCAGAATATTGTATGATACTTTGTTTTCTATGAGTTTCTTACATTCCAATAAACTAAAAGTTTATTCCTTTTGTTTTAACTATTTCATTATTATGGAATATATATTTTTGATCTAAAAATTATGCTATAATATTTATGATATTATTCCATACTTGAATAAAATATAATAGACACTTTAAGTATAATCATGTTAATTAAAATTATGGTAACAGATATATTTTACATGTTTATTGTTTTCCTAATGTGTGATTATTTGATTATCCAAAGATATGATTTAAGATATTTGGAGTTAATTACATTATTATCCATTGAAAAATCCAATCAAAAAACTGTGATAAAATAATCTCAATGAAAATTATTACTAAAAGATTGACTACGGAAATTGTGAGTATTATAAATATATAAAAATAAAAGTTCCATACAATATTTTTGAAGTACTACATATAGACTATGACTACTGTTCCATTTCTTTGAACATTAAGAACTTCATTTTTTTCATCATATACTACTAAAGTGATCAAATATCTTGAGCTACATCTAATTTCTACATAGAATTCTCTATTGTTATTCTAAATTATTTCTATTTTTTCACTATTTTATTCTTTATACCCTCTATTTGCACTATAGAGTTTGGTTTACACTTTTCCCATCCGAAAGATATCATATTGGGTTATTCCTCCCATCTAAAAGGAAGTTCAAATTATTCCTCCTAGATAAAAGGAATGTAGTTTGTGTCTCCTTTAAAAGTAATGGGTTATAAAATCAGGTGAGAAAAAGGTGTGCTTGTATATAATCAGGTTATCACTCCCTAACAAAAGTGAAGATCTAGTAAATACCAATATACTTTAAAAGTATATCATATTTAAGAATGAACTAGGATCTTGGAAATCTAAACCACTATAAAAACATCATGTGTTACTTGTCTTTATTTATTCTTCACATTTAACAATGTTTAATCACTCTGATAATCTTATTCAATTCAATAATTTTAAAAGGAATATTCACCCCCCATCTAGACAATATCGCCATACATTGGGACCTAAAAATTGTTATTAGAGTGTGATACATTTTAAGAAATTTGTTTTAACTATTTCATTATCAATTTTGAACTAAACATTACCCTATAATTAATAGTCTATAGAAAATATCCACTACATTGTTATGGAAAGTTAGGGATTTGATATTTTGAATCCCATTAAACTACCACACTTCAATGGAAGTGACTATATATAGTGGAAGGATCAGATGGAGATATTTCTAAAAAATATAGGTCTTTAATTCTTGTGTATTATGTCTAAACCAAATAAACTTCCTAATTTCCTATACGGTGTTGAACCCCTTGGTTTCATTGATAGGTAAATAGGGGTAGTTTTGATTCAAAAATCATTTTCATTAGATCAAGATCATGTTATGTGCTTCAAACTTCATGGAATACTTTTTTGACTTACATCTCTATGGAAAATTCATCACTGAGTTCATTGGTTTCTGCCTTTTTCTGAGCATCCTTCCCAACTACCCTTCTCTTGGATATGATTCATATCTAGGATCCCCCAACATTGATTGATGATCATGTGAAGGTCCTCAGATCTATCAAGAGATGGTGTTTTATGTTTAGGTGTTGGTTGCTATTTGGGGTCCAACGTCTTCCTGGGTGGTGGTGTTCGATGACCAGATGGTGTCTTGGCTTCTGATGGGCGATGATGTTCAGTGGTTATGTGGTGAAATTCATATTTCAATCTTTTTTCAGGGGTCATGTGAGGCATGACATGGTGATATTGAAGAATTTCAATGGTGGTTTGACTGGATGATGATTGTGGTTCAATGATATCGGTGGTCCTCTGATCGGTGGCATACAGTGGTCGGTCTTCCAATATGGTTGACTCGGATGGGTTTAACTAGATCTATTATGGTTCATTTGGGTCATTTTTTATTAGGTTTTAAGATCCTAGGTTTTTCCTTAATGTACATATGCTTTTATTTTCAATTTAATTCCTTTTTTATCCTAATGTGAACACCTAATGAGTTCATGGGAGTTTTGGGGGTGTTTGGGGCTTGTTCGGAGCTCAGAGGCATAGTTTTTGGAAAAATAGCTAGGCCGCACAATTAGTAGAAATTGTACAGCCCAATCCACACGGTTACTAATTACCATGTGTAGAGTTTTAAAGAGAAGAGTAAGGCTACACAGTTTGATGAAACTTTGAAACCATGGTCGTATACCTGTGTGGGGAATCTTTAGTTTTTAGTAGAGGTGGAAATCATGGTTTGCACATGGTTTCCCAAACCATTTGCATGAACCGTGAAAGGGGAGTTCTTAGACCGATAAGGGTGCATGTTTGGTGAAAATATTGTCCCACAATGCATCCAAACCATGTGATCTAGTGTTTTAGGTGAAATTACACCCTTAAAAATTATATTAACCTAAACCCATTTCTTTTTTATTCTTTCTAGTGGATAGAGAGGATTCATTTTTCCCGTTGAATCTCCACCTCTTAGTCTTGGGTTTCATTTCACAATCTATACTTCAATTCAATAGACATATATCTTGTTGGATCTATACCTATGATTTTTTCATTCTTATTTCACATTTATTCATTTTTATTCATATAAATAGATTTATTTTAGTGTGAGATAATATGCCCTATTTTCAGGTTTTTCATCCATTCTTCATTTTTATCCTGATCTGGGCCTAATCAGAGGTCAATACTGGATGAGTGTTCTTTCAAGGTTATATGTTAGGTGGTCTATATCTTTTCCTTTAAAGTATCATGATTTTATATCTAGTTTTTGTTGTACTGCACGTTGGAATTTTCATTGTTTCTTCTAAAATTAATTGAATTCCTTGTTTAAATTTTTGGAACTTGTTCAGGTTTCCCACTTAGTACCATATAATTGTTTGAGGTTGTCAAAATCAACTTGGACCACTCATGAGGTGTGTTTTCATATATTCCTTATGATTTACCACCCATTTGGGTATGTGTATGATCTTTCCATTATATTGGAATCCTTAATGAATTAAATGGTATATCTGGAGAGGGTTTATGCCTCATTTTCCTTATGACTGCATAATATTAACTTATTAAATTTCTTATATAGATTATGTGGAATGATTTGGGTGAGCTCATGACTTGTGAATGATTAATGAAATGGTTATGATAATATTGAATGTCATGGAAATTTCTAATCCATGAATTCAGACTACATTGAATTCCATGTACATTTCTACTCCATGGATTTGGGATTATATTGGATTCCATGGACATTTCTACTCCATAGATCTGAATTACATGGGATTCCATGGACATTACTATTACTTGGATCTAGTTGTTGGGTCTAACACTTGATTACATGGAATAGGTTATCAAGGATTCCTTGTACATTTATACCTTGGATCCAGCCCATGTAGACCTAAAATGATGAGGACACCTTGGTCATTTATTCCTTGGATCTGTCCCTTTGAGTCTGATGCTAGATTACTCGACATAGGCCACAGTGGATTTTTATAATGTTTTACAGATAGCTCTAGTATGAGTATTTGATTATAGTTGTTAAATTGGAAACTATCGAATCTACTTTATCATACTTTATAGTTAGCTCATGTTATAGTTGATAATTCATGGTGATCCTTATTGGAAAGATAGTATCGTACATACTTATTAATTTATATTATTATCATATATTACACACTAGTTCTACTTATATACACATACTGGACATGTTATAGACATCGTTGTTGGTGGCCTTCTGAGTGTTAACTCACACACTGTTCAGACCATCATTGGGTACCCAGACATACTACATGGATATAGGTAGGAACCGTGGCAAGTGCCCTCTTTGCAATGCATGATTGTTTATGCTTAGGATAAGGGGAGCACAGGACATAGTTAATCTCATGATACTATCTAGAGAGATTTCTTTTTTTATTTTTTTATTTTGATACATATATTGTACTAGATTCATGTAACCATAAATTACCTTCCTTTTTTAGTAGATACATGGAATACATCATCTTGTATATAATATTTCCTTTGGATTTGTTTGCTATTACTGTTTTCTTATGGATGATATCTTCTGCTTCTAGTTATTTGATATAGTTCAACTATTGATTATTGTGATTAAAATACTGTGATACACTCTGATTATGATGGTATAATCTCCCCACTAAACCACCTTATACCCTCACTACTAGTCGGTAGCCTCTAGCATATGGGGAGGTGCGCTTGAGGCCGTGTGACCCACCAACTTAGGGAACTTTTTAGTTGCTCCTGAGTTTGGATGTTACAAAGTGGTATCAAAGAAATTTATTTTCCTATTTTACTATTTGGATACAATAGAAAATATATTAGTAATTAATTGGAATTTGGTAAAGAGCTATGACTAGGAGTAGCTAACCCACGTATAGGAAAAATCCAAATTGCCTAGAATGAGGAATTATTGTTCTAAATTTTTCCAATTATAGTTGATTTGATTACACTATTGGTTGATTCACATGACTTGGGATGTTATTACTTCTATGATTGAGGGATTTCATTTTATACTTGTCCTAATATGGAATACAATCATTAATCATGTATCGTTTTAGGAATCTTTAGGATTCACATTCTATGCATATGTCATGCCATATAGGATGAATTTCTTGACTGCATGACATTTATTATGTGTGCCTTATTTGATATAATTGATATTCAACTAATGTTACTTGTAGGATATTGAGAAACACGTTTGGTACTTAAAGTTATTTCCATACCATAAATAGTTTTTTCCTACTTAGCCATAGTAGACACCTTAAGCAGCCAATTATGGTACATTGATTTATAGACCATTGGTCTCATGGGGTGGAACATGTTATGTTTGGAATTAAATGGATTCATTGTTTCATTTTATAAAGTGTGTTGGCTCTTATGGTCTAGAAGTGGTGATCGATATAATTCAACCATTTAAATAAAATTGTTAAATAAATGAGAATGGAATTAAAATAAATTACAATCAAATGGAAAGGTTTTTGTTAAATAGGGTTTCCAATTGCTATTGACAGTCGATATACTGGGACCCATACTATGAAATAAATAGTCTAACCTAGACCTGACTTTAGGAATGGGTAGTAGGTAGTGCCTCTGGTGTGCTTTAAGATCATTCTTATTACCCAGTCTTGGATTGAGGAGCAGGAAGAGGGGTTTAACTTATTATAGGAAGGCTTCTACATGCCCTATTTTTTATCTATATTCTTAAGGTTATCAAATTTTTACTGAGGCGTGTGATTGGAATTCATAGAGATATGTCATAGTGATGGCCTCTAGTTGTGAGCCAAGAGGGTGGTGATGACCATGATCTAGAGGTGGTGATACCTAGGCTACCAATAGAACCTTCTGTAGTGCCACTTGTGGCACTGCTCTCTATTCATGATATGGTTGTTGATGACCAGTTCTAAGAGAGTTTCTAGTGATTTATGTAGACCACTCAAGGAGACCTATAACCTACCTTGTCTGTGGAAAATTTGACGCATGTGTTCCAACAAAAGTATCCACCAACTTTTTTAGGGGACGGATATCCACAGGCTACTAAATTGTGGCTTGAGTATACTTTAACAATTTTTGATCATATTGAGACACCTCATGAGAGTAAAGTGAATCTCATGGCATATGTGCTATGGGGAGTCACTAATAACTTGTGGGATGATCTGAACCAGGATGATAGTCTTTGAGATATGGTTTGGAGGGATTTACAATCCATATTTAATGATTAGTTCTTTACTAAGACCATGTGTGATGAGAGGTCCAGTGAGTTTATGCATCTGGAGTAGGGTGCAATGACTATTATGGATTATTCAACCCTATTTATAGAGATTCAATGCTTTGTGTCATTATATCTTACTGATGAGCCTTCTAGGGAGAGACACTTTGAGGAAGGTCTCAGTCATGTTGTTTGATCATAGATAAATGTGTTTCTTTTGACTACTATATCAGAGATAGTGATTCAGACATTGATTAATAAATGTAATTTGAGAGAAGCTAGGGGGCCAGAGCAAGGTAGTGCAGCTTCTCAACCCATTAGTTTAGTGACAGCTAGTAGGAAGTGATGTTTTGAGACTTCTCATGAGGTAAGTACCAGCCAGTGTGTGAGTTCTGGTAGTTTTTTCTTCTATCACTAGTGTGTAAGGTTGGTACATATGAGGATTTAGTGTGATAGAGACCCAATCAAGTGCTGAGAATGTGGAAGGATGGTCCATATAAATAATTGTTTCATGACCTTTGACCACGCTGTCATGACATGTCAAATTGATTATATTTTTAAGGTTTATTTATAGTCTAGGTCAGACCCTAGGTCGTCTCTCAAGGAGCGTTGGTGGGTTCAGAGTGTGCGTTTTTAATAAGAAGTGCTAAAAGAGGGGTGGCTTTGAAACAGTTTAAAGAAAATGAATTGATTTAAAGAGTTTAATAGTTGATAAAAAGTGGTGTTTTAGAATTATTAGATAAAAGGGTTGATTGTGAGTTCACTACACACTTTCAAGTTTATCATTCTTGGATATTAATTTAAGGTTGGAGTAATTCTTTGGTAGAAATTAATTGGAATCCCGATTAATTCCTAAGCCATTATTTCATTGCTTAAAGAACCAAACCTTGACATAACAATCATATTGTTAAGGTCTAGAACTTATGAATGGAATAAGAGCTTCCAAATCATATTTAAATCTCAATAAAGTGGGTAAGAAAAGGATTCTTGTGTTACCCATTCGGAACAACACAAGTCACGCACTCAAAACCTCACACCGATCAGTTATAAATTAAGAGCATCTCATCCGCACGCATCAAAACAAGCATTCAAATATGAAAGTATGTAAGATACATGGAAAGAAATATTTTAAAACCCAAATTACTCCAAACCAGTAGCTAATATATGCATTGGAACTCCCTTGACATGTGTGTATCTCCCTCATAATGAACGCCCACCGTTTAGCTCGACATCGGGTGGAGGAGGAAGCTCGGGTGGAACTCATTATTCATTGTTGATCCCCCTATGAGGATAAGGGCCTCCAGAACCTCCAAGGTGATTAGGAGACTCCTATAGGACTCTAAATTGTCAGCACTTCACTCCTTGGCCAAACTTGCAAATGGGGATCCCAAGGTGTCATTTTATAGGAAAATTGGAAGGTGGTTTTAGGCACACAAATTTCATCAATCCACTTGTACCACGCATTTCGGCCTTCATACAGCCCTATCTCGCTTTGGAAAAAATAGAAAAGTTGTATCCCTACCTCCTAAATGTCACCACCAAAAGTTTGGTACCATTTGGACAACTACAGCTCAAGATATTGATAACATACAGAACACCACATTTGACTTGGTCCATATTCAGTGTCTTGGATAGATCAGTTCGTATGGGCCCCATAGAAGCCGAATCAGGATTGGGTTCCTTAATATGAAATGTATATTATTAAATTCTGGACAGGACCACAAACTTTCAGCCCATTTTAATGCACGTATTTCGTGTACTATGCAAAACAGTGGACAGATGTCCATGGATCCATGAAATTTTGGCCCATTTTTCTTCCACTTCATCAAGGGCCCTCCAAATCATCTCCACCTACATTGAAATAATAAAAACAAGTAACATTAACAATTATAATATTGATTAAAATTAATTAAATGATTCAAACATAAATTACAACTTATTATTATATTTGGAATATTCATTACAAAACTAGTTTAAAACAGTGGTGTAAGGGTGGAATAAAACAGTGAATTGTGGTACGATCACACCCCCACACCTAAACATTTTCACTCCTGGGAAAAGGAACATATCCAAATAAAATATTCCATATATAAATATTTCCAACATAATGAAGATTTATCATTTGAGGAAATTTTAATTCATCAAAGTAATGTGATCAATGCGCGAACCGCATCAAGGAATTCTTCCCAGTGAAAATGGAAAAGGATGTCTCATAAATCATATCACAATAAAATTCAAATAGATTTATGACACCAACAAGAGAAAGGAATTAAAAATTCAAACATTACACTAAATATCCATGTGTTTTTGTGAAAACCATTCCATGCTATTCTTTCCACTTTAAATCAAATAAATATAGGTTATTTTAACATTATTCGGCTTTAAATGATTTTTCACCAAACCTGTCCTACATCTTTTGCAATTATATTTCAAGACCCACTCATTTAAGCATTCCCAGAAGTCAAACCATAATCTCCCAACCTATATATCCCCATATGTTGCACATTTCATCACTTCCCTCATTTATTATATATTTTTTTTGAAGTTGCATTTGGAACAAATCTCACACTCATCTCTCAACCCTTGTTTGATCTTCTCATGACACTAATTGATATAGTTATAACAAGATCAAAGGTTGAGGAAGAGTGGTTTTTGACCTTCCCAAGAAACAACCATTTTTTTTGTTTTTGTTTTTTTTTTTTGAGGGAGTACAATAGTCGGACATTAGGTACACATGCATAGGTCAATCTGGTACAGTAATGAAACAGATCGGATAAGGAACGAACATATGGAAATATCATTTAAAGATGAAAAATATTAACCCAACATATATTTACCTTATATTAAGTAATAAATATTCACAATTTGTGGTAGGTGCAAAATTTTGTGGAGATATTAGTGACACAGTTTTCCCATAAACTACTCACATAAGGAGCATCAATCATCTCAAAGGATTCACATAGATACGACCATTTATATCATTGAAATAAAACCAATTCACTAAAATAAAATCACTCCCTGATGTTAAATTCATACAAAAACTATTTTTAACCTTTTTTATGGTATTTTTACTTTCCCCCCTTTATGGTCGCCAAATCATGGAACTTCGAAATTATTGATGGGGAAAATGAAAATACCATAAAGAAGGACAAAAATAGAAAACAAAAGGAGAAAACGATGAAAATTCCTAACTAAAACAGGAATGTATCCACCCCCCCCCCCCCCCCCACACACACACACACACACCTAGAGTATGCAGTGTCCTCACTGTAGTAAAAGAGAATGTGGGTAGGATGGATAAAACCTAGTGGATGTCATTCATAGTTTTCTTCTTGAACTTGGAGTTCCTCCATCGGGGACTCCAGAACGGATTCATGAAAGTGCTTCAGCCACTGCCCATTGACAGTGAAGGTTTTCTTGGTTTCTTCATTTTGAACCTGAAAAACACCAAATGGAGAGACATTAGTAACAATGAATGGTCCAAACCAGCAGGAATGAAGCTTACCGGGATGCAATTTCAGCCTTGTATTTTAGAGGAGGACCTTCTGCCCAATTTGGAACTCTAAATGAAGGATAAGGCGGTCGTGGGCAGCCTTGGTTTGCTCCTTATAAATCCTGGAGTTCTCATAAGAATCTATAGGCATTTCTTCCAGATCCTGTATCTGTAACTTCCTTTGAGAACCTGCACCAGAAAGGTTAGAATTTCATTTTTTAATGGCCCAGTAGGCCTGGTGCTCAATCTCAATAGGGAGGTGACAACTCTTTCCAAAAACAAACCTATAAGGTGACATTCCAATGGGAGTTTTAAAAACAGTACGGTAAGCCCATAATGAATCATCGAGTCTAAGATTCCAATATTTCCTGTTGGGTTGGACCGTTTTTTCAAGAATTTGTTTTACCTCTCTATTTGACACATCGGCTTGAACATTAGTCTATGGGTGATACGCAGTAGATACTCGATGACTGACCCCATACCGACGCAAAAGTGATTGCATTGTTTGGTTGTAGAAATGAGAACCCTGGTCACTGATGATGAACCTAGGTAATCCAAACCTACAAAAGATCTGAGTTCTCAAAAATTCTACAACTGTTTTGGAATCATCTGTCCTTGTGCCCCATGCCTCTACCCATTTTGATACATAATCAACGGCCAAAAGAATGTACAAGTTGCCAAAAGAATTGGGAAATGGCCCCATAAAGTCAATGCCCCAAACGTCAAAAATGTCATGAAAGAGCAAGGGTTGTTGTGGCATTTCATTCCTTTTAGATACATTCCTCATTCTTTGACAACGATGACAAGATTTACAAAATTCATGGGCATCCCGAAAAAGTGTTGGCAAAAAGAGACCATAATCAAGAACTTTGCGAGCAGTCCATTGGGGACCAAAGTGTCCCCAACAAGCAAGAGTGTGGCAGAATCTAAGGAAAGACTGAAACTCGCTATCAGGAACACAACGCCTAAGGACCTGATCGCTACATGTGTGCCAAAG
>CAUJRU010002055.1:0-96068 GCA_963277665.1 Viscum album
AATTCTTTATTTGACTTTAGTTCTAAAAACTCTTTTATCCCTAGTGGTTTTTATATGGGTATAAAAAAACCACCATAATTATTCGATATTGTATTATTAGTGAAATTTATGAATGGTACCACGATCAAATATCATGTATATGATTCTTATATAGATTACCACTAAATGAATTTGCTTCATGAAAACATCATTATTCTACCTCTAGTTTAATAAGATTATATCATAATAAGGGATTGTATTTCTCTATAGAAATACCACCTCACTGTCAAGGAAGGGGGTCACATTTGATATTCCAAACCAAACATTTATTTTTTATCAGTGTGATGATAGAAGTGAACATTCTCTAGAGATCACATAAATTGTATGGGTCATTATTCCCATTCATAAGGGGTGTTTATCTCAATTTGTTGTTTCTAAGCTCAATATTAATGATATTCATATTTTTCATGTGTTTTTGAATTAATTTCAGGAGTCGTTTATTATTCTTCCACGAAAATTTTATGTTGAGTTCTTAGTAGAACTCATACCTCTCCAGAAAAATATTAAAAAGAATTCCTAATGAATGGAAAAAAATTATTTTTAAGAATCGAGGAATAAAATAACAGTGAACCATGCAAAGGGGTTCATTTTCCCACGTTTATCACCTTGAGGTGAAACTATTCTATTTTTAATGAAGATGGATGGTTGTGACTCTATATAGTTTATCAGAGGATAAACAAGATCATGATCATGAATAATTATCCTCTACTCAATATAGATGAATTTCTTGATCATCCAAATTGAGCTCAATAATTTTCCTAGATTTAACATTGGTATGGATATTATGGATGTATATTCATCAGGTTGGGGTTGTTTCTATACTTGACCATCCCAAACAAGAATGTTTCACGTAAGGTCGGGTCACATGCTTCACAAGAAGGTGACCTAACCCATCCAACCCATTGGGGTCAAATTTTGTGATGCATGGTCAAACTTCCAAACAATCTTTACTTGAACCAATGGATCCAAAACTATAAATTAAAAAATATTTCTTCCTGGTGTCGAATTTTATCTTATCTACAAATCCGAATAATATACGCCTTATATACATAGAAAACAATTAATAAAAAATTATTTGTAATGGTTTTTTTGAGCAGCATAAAAAATAAAATTTATATCCTCATTCTCATATTCATAAGAGATAATATTTATAAATAGTTATAAATAAGTGTAGTCTAACTATAACGACCCATAATTTACATACATTGTTATTACTTCAAAATTGAAGCATACTTATTACAACATATAACAAAACCATGAACGGACCATACAGGTATAGTGTCTTTAGAAACTGGAAAACATAAACAACTGGTTCATAAAGCATCTACACTGTCTCCCATTTATTTCATCATATCTATAGTCCATTTTGGCATATCTTGCATAATAACCTTCTTCCTGACCTAGGGAAAAAACATACAAAAGGGTGAGATCAAATTCTCAGTAATGGTAAACAAAAGAAATATCAATCACATCATATTCATAAGAACATATCTTTTGGAAATATTAACCTGCAAAAGAGATCATATTTTCATAACATGGAATAATTCATAGTAGTGAAATGTAATCCCAATAATCATAACATAAAACATGAAAAATTGTGGAATACATACATAATCATAGATAATCATTTCTTATTAGTCAAAACTCATTGCCAAGACTATCTTAGTGGACAAAGTCCATTTCTGAACCGAGTTCATTCCTCATTTCAGTCATGTTTCTCTGAACCGGTTTAACCTGTCGTTCCAGCCATGTCTATCTCATGAGATATAAAATCTTTACCCAATGCATTGGAGGGAGATATAGGTCCCACCCATATCGTAATGATACCATTCATATGTGTGCCACAAAATCATAAATCATATATCATTTCATAACACATGTAATAAAAATAGGATTCTTAAACAACATGACATCATAAAACAATTCATATAAGATAAAAATAATTCATAAAAATAATTCCATCACAACATAATCAAATCAATGTAATAATATGGATAGAAACAGAACCCTATATTATATTATATGGAAAATAATTTTGATAAAACACTTGAACTCCATTCTTGAGGAAAATATCCTTTCTACTTCAATTTTTTTTTCCTTTCCTAACATGTCATACAATTTTAAACTAAAAGAAGTTGATTAAAAATAAACTTGAAAACATGTAAAGGAAGCTTCTTGGAAATAATGTTTTAAAAATCCATTCATTCCGTATAAGTTAAAAAAACATTCTTCTCGTACTTTTGTCAGAAAAGACTAAAAGTACCTCGTACGAAAAACAATAAAAGATATCTTTAATATCTTTTACTATAAACTCTCCAAAGCGTAAAAACTGATTTAAACAATTGTATTTGGATGGAAATAATATTATATATTGAGGAAACATGGATGTGGATGATAAAATACACCCCAGTAAATACCAAAGTATAAACAATCTCAGATAAAAATGAGATTGTGATATTTACCATACCTTAGGTCCGATTTGTTTGTAAGTGTCCAAAATTTTTGTATAATGATTTAAATAATGTTATTGACTTATTCCAGAATCATACTTATTTTTATGATATCATATATGGTCATATTCTTAGCTTATTATTAGTAATATTTCATTACTACTTGTTATTCAGGTGTTTATTACTTTTTCTTCTTATGTGTGTTTTTTCAAATAAATTCTTATTCTTATTTTTAGGTTATAGATACCTCATTTCCAGAATGGTATTAGTGTCATATATATCATATTCATTCATTCAATTCATTTATATAATCATTATGCAATAAAGATCATGTAGAACGAGTCACATCACATCGTGGAGACAGAATTCCGTACGTACGCACGAGCGATGATATCATTTCCATGATCGTGGAATTGTATTGGAGTGTATATATACAATTTAAGAATCAATATAACTTTACAATAATCATATATAGTTATTATTTACACCATTATACCCATCCATGTAATTTGGTGGTGGAAAATAGATTACACCACGGCGTGAAGACGGTATTCTGTGCGTACGCATGCGTGGTGATTTCATTTTCCGTAGGATGGATAGATGGTGAAATAGGGTTGTTTCATACTTATAATAACATATCAGTATATGAGTGATATTGATGTTATTACTTCATAATGAAACAACTAAAGAAGAAGAAGTTGAAGAAGAAATAAAGATGAATGAATCGGTAACGGACATTACATCTTCTTTGAAGCGCTTCTTTAAGACCTCCTTTTAGGACACTATAATTGGTCTTTGAAGAAGACCAAGACCTCTAGGATGTCTCTAGGGAAGTGTAGAGAAGAAATTGGCAGGGGTTGGACGAGCGTGAAGGCTCAAAGTGGTGTGAGGAAGAGGGGGAGGAGATGCCCTTTTATAAGGGATGAGAGGGGCTCCTTTGGAAAAACTAAAAATATTATTTTATTATAAAGCCAAATTCGGTTTTAAATAGATCCAAATTGATTTATGTAGAAGCTAAGTTGGGGATGGGTCTAAATACTCTCATCCAATAGAATTTAGACAAGTATATGTTCCTATTTTAACCTTATCATTTAGATTTATAATTAAGTTAGATAATTTTACTTTTACCGTGTCATTTTGTGTTCTTACACTATAAGTTTAATAAACATACTATAACAAGACAAAAGAACCCCAAGTTGTTTATTATTAATATATATAACCTTATCTAAGTCATTTGTCCAAACTTTATATTTTTAGAAATAAAATAACAATTAATAATATAATATTTGTTTTAAAAACTATTTTATGTCAATTTTGACACCATTTCGTAATTGATTTTTGTGAAAATCATAACAGAATGAGTAATTCGAAATAAGTTAATTAAATCACTACTAACATGTCATATTAAAATAGAAAATTATTTTAATTCATAAAAAGTCTCAAATTACATTTATTTTGGTATTTATAACATCAATTATGTCAATATTTCATTAATAAGATAATTACTGCATCATCTTTGTGTCATAAATAAATTAACTTATTTAAAGTATAAAAATTACAAATAAAATATCATTATGTATTAAATCATTTTATCTTTCTAGTGAATATTTATAGTCGAATTTATATTATGTATAACCCTATATTAAAAATTCTTTAGTTATTAAACTTTTGATTTTAACAATTTTAACCCTTCTTTAAATAAATTGATAATAAATGTCGTAATCTAATCCAAGTGGGCCTAAATGGTAATATTTTATTCCTAAGGATTTTTGTGGTCGAATTACACTTATCCAATAGAATTAAGAAATGTTTTAGGGTAATAATAATATCATTTTTACCATTAACTACCATATTTACTTTTAACCGTGGTAAAAAAGTAAAACATTACTATTCACCAAAAATTATTTTCATCTCATTGAACCACATTTTAGTCCTTGATATTAACAGTGTCTCTCGGATTTTTGATATTCTACTCACAGAAGTGGTAAAATTAAGTTTTATGAAAAATTAAGTTTTTTTAACTACCACTTAGTGTTTTCACTATTCATCAAAAAATGAAAGTTTCCAGAAAAATACCAAAAATTAGGCCTAAGCTATATTTGATATTATGAATTAAAAAATGATGATTATTTTACCAAATTCAAAACATATCAGTTACATTAACTAATTTAAAAATTAATTCTCGTCGTCAAAACAAATAGCATGTTTTTAAAAGATAATAATTATCAAAAGATTGACACTTGTTTATGTCTGGTTTAAATGTGAAATTACATCCAATGAACAACATTGTATTAAATTGTAAAAATATATTCTAAATATACTTTAAAACCACTCAAATTAATAATTTATCACTATTAATTATTTCGATTAAAAAGTTTTTAATTAAAATTTAGTAATTTTCACTATTCATCAGAATATGAAAGTTATCCGAAAAGTACCAAAATTTCACCCTAAGCTAATTTCGATATTCTGAATCCAAAAATGAAGTCCATTTTGAAAAATTAAATTTACAAAATTTCAAAAAGTTGTCATTACTATTCATAATGGCTAGTTTTAATAATATTTTAATAGCATATCGTTGTTTAGTAGAACTCGGTATTGCGTACAACGCAAGATATCGAGGATGTCCGTGGTTGCGTGTAAAGAAAGACAAGCTAGTGTTGTGTGTAGTGAAAGATTCCTTTGATGATTTATATAACATAAAAACAAAATATTTCGCATAAAAGTCTCGGGTGTTACATTCTACCCCCCTTAAAATGAATTTCGCCCTCGAAATTCATCACTTTGTAACAAAGAGATGAGGATACCTCTCCCTCATCATATCCTCAAGATCCGATGTTGCTTCTTCTAATTGTTGGTTCCTCCAAAAAACTTTCACCAATCGAGTGGTCTTGTTTCGTAGGACTTTTTCGCTACGATCCAGAATCTCTATCGGCTGTTCATCATAAGAAAGATCTTGCTCCAGCCGTACAATTTCTGAGGTGAGTACATGTGAAGGATCCGGTATGTACTTTCTCAGGAGAGATACATGGAACACATCGTGAACTTGAGAGAGATTTGGTGGATGCGCCAATCGGTAAGCTACCTTTCCAACATGATCTAATATTTTGAAAGAACCGATATATATAGGGCTCAACTTCCCCTTCTTTCCAAATATCATGACCCTCTTCCAAGGAGATATTTTCAAGAACACTTTATCACCCACTTCAAACTCTAGGTATTATCTTCAGTTGTCGGCATAACTTTTCTTTCGACTCTGAGCTGCTCTTATGTGTTGTTGAATAGATCAGACCTTTTCTGCCATCTCATCAACAAGATCAGGTCTTAATAGCTTTCTTTCCCCAATGTCATCCCAGCAAGTTGGAGTCCTGCATTTCTTTCCATAGAGAGCTTCATAAGGAGCCATCTAAATACTGGAGTGAAAGCTATTATTAATAGAAAATTCCACCAAAGGTAGGTGTTGATCACAACCACCTTTGAAATCCATAGAGCAAGCTCTAGACATATCTTCTAGAGTTTGAATTGTTCTCTCAGACCGACTATTTGTTTGAGGATGATAAGCAGTTCTGAAACTCAACTCTATATCCAGAGTATGCAGAAGACTTTGCCAGAACATCGAGGTAAATCTCGGATCCCGACCATATATAATATAAAGTGGTACTCCATGAAATCTTACCACTTCCTTTACATATATCCTGGCAAGCTGATCCAGAGAGAAATCCTCTCTAATAGCAATGAGGTGTGCAGACTTTTTAAGATGATCAACTATGACCCAGATAGCATTATTGCCTTTGGATGTTTTAGGAAGTCCTGTGACAAAGTCCATAGTGATGTTTTCCCATTTCCATTCGGGTATGGTAAATGGTTGTAACATCCCCTTAGACTTCTGTCTCTTAGCTTTAAATTGCTGACAAACCAAGCATCGAGAGACATATTCAGCAACATCTCTTTTTATGCCCTCCCACCAGAAGTACTATTTTAGGTCCCTATACATCTTCGTGCTCCCAGGATGAATAGAGAATGAAGAACTATGAGCCTCATCCAGCTGCTCCTTCTTTAATTCGGGGATGGGAGGAACACAAACCTGATTCCTGAACATTATTATCCCATCACAATCAAGGTTGAATTCAGGAATATTTCTCACCATCATTTGTAACTCTACATCTTCTTTCTACACCTCTTTAATCTTCACATGTATATATGGTTGAACATTCATTTGAGAAAGATACGATTTTCCCCCTTCCATTATAATTCCAAGATCCATCCTTTGTAAATCCATAAATATCGGATCTTTTGTGATCCTCATCATGGATAAATTGGAAAGGTCTTGTCGACTTAATGCATCTTCCACCTTGTTTTCTTTCCCAGGGTGGTAATGAATTGACCAGTCGTAATCCTTAATCAGCTCCAACCATCTTCTTTGGCACATATTCATCTCCTTTTGTGTGAAAATATACTTTAAACTTTTATGATCAGTATAAATATCACACATTTCAGCATAAAGATAATGCCTCCATATCTTTAATGCAAATATTACCACAACTAACTCCAAATCATGAGTTGGGTAATTTTTCTCATGGATTTTCAACTATCGTGAGGCATAAGATATCACCATATATTTTTTCATAAGAACACACCCCAATCCCTTCATGGATGCATCACTGTAGATCACAAACCTTTCTTCACTAAAAGGAAGTGTGAGCACATGTGCACTGGATAACCTTCTTTTCAACTCCTTGAAATTCTATTCACATTCCTCCGTCCAGACAAACTTAACTCCTTTCTGAGTCAACTTGGTGAGTGGATTAGATAATCGTGAAAAATATTTCACAAAACGATGATAATATCCATCCAAACCAAGAAAAATTCGGATCTCAGTTACTGTTGTTGGTGACGACAATCTTTCGATAACCTCTGTTTTGCTAGATCCACAGATATCCCATCTTTTGAGATTATGTGACCCAAAAATGAAACTCTTTGAAGCCAAAATTCACAGTTGATAAATTTGGCATAAAGCTTCTCCTTTCTCAGGGTATTCAATATAATTCTCAAGTGATCTTCATGTTCTTCCTTTCTCTTTGAATATACAAGAATATCATCTATAAAGACTACCAAAAAATGATCAAGATAGTCTCTAAAGAATCTATTCATCAGATCCATGAAGATAGTAGGGGCATTAGTAAGACCAAATGGAATCAATATAAATTAATAGTGTCCATACCTTGTACAGAAAGCCATCATTGTTATATCCTCCATTTTGAGCCTTAATTGATGATACATTGAACGAATATCACTCTTGGAAAATTATTGAGCTCCGCGTAGTTGGTCAAATAAGTCATCAATGCGTGGGAGAGGATATTTGTTCTTGATAGTGATCTTGTTGAGTTCTCGATAATCAATGCAGAGTCTCATTGATCCATCATTCTTCTTAAGAAATAGAACAGGTGCTCCCCAAGGTGATGCACTAGGGCGTATGAATCCCTTATCAATATTCTCTTGGAGTTGCTTCTTCAATTCCTGCAACTCAATTGGGGCCATTCTATAAGGTTAATTTGAAATAGGTAAAGCACCTGGTGCGAGTTCTATTGAAAACTCAACTTCACGATTTGGTGGAAGACCCAGAAATATCTCTAAAAAGACATCATCAAACTCCCGTACAATGGGTATATTCGTAATTGTGAGTTTCTCACAAACCATTTGAGATAAATAACCTTCATTCAGTAGAATCAAGACCTATAAGATGGAAGAAATCTCCACTGGAAGGTTATGTTCATCCTGGCATCGATAGACGATCATAGATTGATATGGAATATGAAATGTGACTTCCCTTGTTTAGAAATTTATATGATCTCCATATAAAGAAAGCCAATCAATGCCAAGAATCAAATCAAATTCCACTATAGGAAGGATCACAAGATTTTCAGGAAGCACTTTCCCACAAACTTCAATCGGGGAAGAATTATAAACTTTTGATGTGACTGTTGTGCCATTAGGTGTTGTCACAGCTAACTCAACATCTAATTCTTGAGGTAATACGGTGATACCCTTAAAAAATCATCAGAAATAAAAGAGTGGGTGGATCTAGAATCAAATAAAACATTTGCAACTTTAGAGTGGATGGTAAGTGTACCTTTCACCACATCATTATCGTACTCCACATCACTGATAGAAATTGCATGTGAATTTCCTTTGTCTTTAGACTTAAGATTTTGTTGATGTCAATCATCATCAACAACCCTTGGATTAGAGAATTTATTATCATAATGCCCCATCTCCTTGCACATGAAACATTGAAGTGTAGTAGGTTCAGTCTATGTGTCCCTTCCTTTGTTTGCATCATTAGACATCTTCTTCCCATCATTGTGGAATTCAAATGCCTGATGACCTTCCTTTCCACATTTGAAACATTTAATTTTCCCTTTATGACAACTCCCTCCATGTTTCTTTCCACACTTTCAGCATAAGAGAAAGTTCATCTTCTTTTCAGTGTGCTCTTTAGATTTTCCTTTGAATTCCATTTTGTTATTCTTATCAAACCCATATGACTGATGGGTTACTCCAATCTCCATCTCAACATTGAGAGCACATCGAACGATTTCCTCGTTACTATTGAAGTCCCTTGTGGATAAGGCCCTTCAATGACTTGGTTTTAAGCCACTAAAGAATCGATCGATCTTACTCTTAGGTTGGATAATAATACCAGAAGCATACCTTGCAAGTCTTGTAAAATTTTCTTTATAGGTACCAACAGATTCATCATCCTTTTTCTTTAGTTCTAGAAACTCTTTCTCCATCTTTGTTCGGAGAATACGAGGGAAGTACTTATTGAAAAATAAGTTCTTGAACTCGTCCCATTCCATGGAATCAATTTCATCTCTTTGACTCGTATTCTTGATAAGATTCCACCATTGATCAACATCACCTTCCAAACGATACACTGCTAAGATGACTTTATCATGTTCAGAAAATTGAAGAACTGAAAATATCTTTTCAGTAGTACTAATCCATTGTTTAGAAACTAATGGATCAGTAGACCCGCTGAATGAAGGTGGATGCTTCCTCATGAAAAATTCAATAGAATTTTGCTCCATCCTTTGCTCATTTGGAAGTCCTGCATGATTCATAGCTTGATAAACTTGTGTGAGCATGGCTACATGATTTTTCATTCCAGCTCCCATAAAGTTTGGTTGCTCAGGGGGACAATCATTACATTTCCCATTGCATTCCGCATTAACACGGTTCCTTCGGGTTCAAGCCATTGACTAAAACAAAGAAGAATAGTGTGAGCAAGAGTAATTATAATAGAAAAAACACATAATCAAGAATAACATTTCACACTTAAGGTCTTATCCTAGGTTATTCATGGCCACTTCTAAAAACTAAGATTGTGTTCTATGATTAGACTTATCCTTGGGGTTCTTACTAAGGCTTTCACTTCCAAGTTTCCAAAGGATGACTATACCTTTACTCTGATACCAACTATAACGACCCATACTTTACACACATTATTATTACTTCAAAATTGAAGAATACATATTTCAACATATAATAAAACCATGAATGGACCGTATAGGTATAGTGTCTTTAGAAACTGGGAAACATAAACAACTGATTCATAAAGTGTCTACACTGTCTCCCATTTATTTCATCATATCTATAGTCCCTTTTGGCATATCTTACTTAATAACCTTCTTCCTGACCTGGGAAAAAACATACAAAGGGTGATCTGAAATTCTCAGTAAGGGTAAACAAAAGAAATATCAATCACATCATATTCATAAGAACATATCTTTTCGAAATCTTACCTGCAAAAGAGATCATAATTTCATAACATGGAATAAATCATAGTAGTGAAATGTAATCCCAATAATCATAACATAAAACATGAAACTTTGTGGAATACACATATAATCATAGATAATCATTTATTATTAGTCAATACTCATTTCCAAGACTATCTTAGTAGAAAAAGTCCATTTCTGAACCGAGTTCATTCCTCGTTTCAATCCTGTTTCACTGAACCGGTTTAACCTGCCGTTCAAGACATGTCTATCTCAAGAGATATAAAATCATACCCAATGCATTGGAGGGAGATATAGATCCCACCCATCTCTTAATGATACCATTCATATGTGTGCCACAAAGTCATAAATCAAACTTCATTGAATAACCCATGTAATAAAAATGGGATTCTTAAACAACATGACATCATAAAAAATTATTATAAGATAAAGGAATTCATAAAAATAATTACATCACAACATAATCAAATCAATGTAATAATAGGGATAGAAACAGAACCATATATTATCTTAGATGGAAAATAATTTTGATAAAACACTTGAACTCCATTCTTGAGGAAAATATGCTTTCTACTTCAAAAACATTTTCCTTTCTTAACATGTCATACAATTTTAAACTAAAAGAAGTTGATTAAAAATAAACTTGAAAACATGTAAAGGAAGTTTCTTGGAAATAATGTTTGAAAAATCCATTCATGCTGTATAAGTTAAAAAAACATTCTTCTCGTACTTTTGTTGGAAAGTCAAAAAGTACCTCGTACAAAAAATGACAAAATATTCCTTTCATATATTTTTCTATAAACTCTCCAAAGGGTAAAAATGGATTTAAAAAATTGTAGGTGGATGGAAATAATATTATATATTGAGGAAACATGGATGTGGATGATAAAATACACCCCAGTAAATAACAAAGTATAAACAATCTCGGATAAAAATGAGATTGTGATATTTCCCTTACCATAGGTCCGATTTGCTTCGTAAGTGTCCGAACGTCCTGTATAATGATTTAAATAATGTTATTGACTTATTCCATAATCATACTTATTTTTATGATATCATATATGGTCAAATTCTTACATTGTTATTAGTAATATTTCATTACTACTTGTTATTCGGGTGTTTATTACTTTTTGTTCTTATGCGTGTTTCGTCGAATAAATTCTTATTCTTCTTTTTAGGTTATAGATACCTCATTTCCAGAATGGTATTAGTGTAATATATATCATATTCATTCATTCAATTCATTTATATAATCATTACGCAATGAAGATCATGTAGAAAGAGTCGCATCACATCCTGGAGACGATATTCCGTACGTACGCACGAGCGATGATATCATTTCAATGATTGTGGAATTGTATTGGGGTGTATATATAAAATTTCAGAATTAATATAACATTAAAATAATCATATATATTTATTATTTACACCATTATACCCATCCAAGTAAGGTGGTGGTGGAAAATAGATTACACCACGGCGTGGAGACGGTATTCGGTACGTACGCACGCGTGGTGATTTTATTTTCCGTAGGATGGATAGATGGTGAAATCGGGTTGTTTCATACTTATAATAACATATCAGTATATGAGTGATACTGATGTTATTACTTCATAATGAAAGAAATAAAGAAGAATAAGTGTAAGAAGAAATAACGATGAAAGAATCGGTAACAGACATTACCTCTTCTTTGAAGCGCTTTTTTGAGACCTCCTTTCAGGATACTCAAATTGGTCTTTGAAGAAGACCAGGACCCCTAGGATATATCTAGGGAAGTGAATAAACGAAATTTTTAGGGGTTGGCCGAGCTTGAAGGCTCAAAGTGGTGTGAGGAAGAGGGGGAGGAGGTGCCCTTTTATAATGGAGGAGAGGGGCTCCTTTGGAAAAACATAAAAATATTATTTTATTATAAAGCCAAATTCGGTTTTAAATAGCTCTAAATTGATTTATTTCGAAGCTAAGGTGGGGATGGGTCTAAATCCTCTCATCCAATATAATTTAGACAAGTTTAAGTTCCTATTTTAACCTTATGATTTAGATTTAACATTAAGTTAGATAATTTTACTTTATCATGTCTTTTTGTGTTCTTACACTATAAGGTTAATTAAAATACTATAACAAGACAAACGAACCCCAAGTTGTTTATTACTACTATATATAGCCTTATCTAAGTCATTTTCCAGAACCTTAGATTTTTAGAAATAAAATAACAATTAATAATATAATATTTTTTTAAAAACTATTTTATGTCAATTTTGACACTATTTAGTAATTGATTTTTGTGAAAATCATAACAGAATGATTAATTCGAAAAAAGTTAATTAAATCAATAATAACATGTCATATTAAAATAAATAATTATTGTAATTCATAAATAGTTTCAAATTACATTTATTTGGGTATTTATAACATCAATTATGTCAATTTTTCATTAATAAGATAATTACTCTATCATATTTCTGTCATAAATAAATTAACTTATTTAAAGTCTAAAAATTACAAATAAAATATCATTATGTAGGAAATATTTATATCCTTCTAATGAATATTTATAGTCGAATTTATCTTATGTATAACCCTATATTATAAATTCTTTAGTTATTAAACTTTGATTTCAACTATTTTGACCCTTCTTTAAATAAATTGATAATAAATGTCCTAATCTAATCCATGTGGGCCTAAATGGTCATATTTTATTCCTAAGGTTGTTTTTGGTCGAATTACACTTATCCAATAGAATTAGGACATGTGTTAGGGTAATAATAATATAATTTTTACCCTTAACTACACTATTTACTTTTAACCGTGGTAAAAAAAGTAAAAAGTTACTATTCACAAAAAATTATTTTCATCTCATTGAACCACATTTTAGTCCTTGATATTAACCGTGTCTCTCGGATTTTTGAAATTCTACTCACATATGCGGTAAAATTATGTTTTATGAAAAAATTTGTTTTTTTAACTACCACTTAGTGGTTTCACTATTCATCAAAAAATGAAAGTTTCCAGAAAAATACCAAAAATTAGGCCTAAGCTATATTTGATATTATGAATTAAAAAATGAAGTTTATTTTACCAAATTATAAACATATCAGTTACATTAACTAATATAAAAATTAATTCCCGTCGTCAAAACAAATAGCGTGTTTTTAAAAGATAATAACTATCAAAAGATTGACACTTGTTGATGTCTGGTTTAAATGTGAAATTACATCCAATGAACAACATTTTATTAAATTGAAAAAATATATTCTAAATATACATTAAAACCACTCAAATTAATAATTTATCACTATTAATTTTTTCGATTAAAAAAGTTGTTTTTAATTAAAATTTAGTAATTTTCACTATTCATCAGAATATAAAAGTTATTCGAAAAGTACCAAATTTTCACCCTAAGCTAATTTCGATATTCCAAATCCAAAAATGAAGTCCATTTTGAAAAATAAAATTTAAAAAATTTCAAAAAGAGGTTATTACTATTTATAATGGATAGTCTTAATAATATTTTAATAGCATATCGTTGTTTAGTGAAACTCGGTATTGCGTACGACGCAAGCTATCGAGGAAGGCCGTGGTTGGGTGTAAAGCAAGCCAAGCTAGTGTTGTGTGTAGTGAAAGATTCCTTTGAAGATTTATATAAAATAAAAAAAAAATATTTCTCATAAAAGTCTCGGGTGTTACATTAACAATTCTTTATTCTCTCACATATTTTTTTCCTTCATTTCATTATCCATTTTCATTCCTTATATCTGTTTATTTGATTATTATCAGTTCATAATTTTTCATTCTCTTTAATTAATATTATAAAGGATGGGGATACTATACACAAGTGGGAAATTATATAGATTAAATTACTGATATGATGGAATGGGATGAAAACCGAATTTTTTAATAGACATTCACATGATTATGTATATAACCTACCCTAAAACAGTCATTGGTGAATATAAAAACATTTTTTAGGTCATACTAAATCTGTAATTGAATCATACATTCATTCACAGCGGATTTTTATGTTGGAAATGAATAAAAAATAAATAGTATGAATTTTATTTAATTATTAGATTCATGATTTTGTAAAAAATATTGATTCTCTTGGGGGAAAAGTTTTAAATCTAGTGTAAAATAAAAAAAACTAAATTAAAATCGGTTCTAAATGAAACCTATAGTTTCATATGCTTTAAAAAATTCTGAGAGGACTGAAAGAGGTATGAGAATATTTATAAATTGTTTGGATGATCAAAGACCCAATGTTATGGGTATGAATATTGATGGTGAAAAATATTAAAAAAATGCAATCAGATCAATAAATAACAAAAAGAAAAACATTATAGAAAATTTCAAAAAATGAATCACTGAGATTTATCTAAAAATCTTGGAAATCATGTGAAGTGAAAATACTAACTCCGACCTATAAAATCATACATTGATATCATAATTCACAAAATACATAGTTGATGATTCATTTTAGATTGAAAAACTTTTACATGAGGGATTCTTTAGCCAAGAAGATTGCATTGGTAAAAATGTTGTGTGGGATGAAATTTATCCATGAAACCAATGATTTATTAGTGGCCCGATTAATCCTTTTCCACTAATTTTTGTCTCACTAATGAAAATGAAGAAAACAACTAGAAATTGGTTCTCTTATATATAATTTTATGCAACCCCAAAACATATATAGAAAAAATATTTAATTTATAGACTATTTTTTGCTTTAATAATTACTTAATATCATTATATTTAATTTTTTTCTATCAAGGAAAATAGATTTAATTAATTACTCAAAAAATTAAGATATCAAAACTAATAATATCAAAAACATTATGTTGTTTCATAAGATATCATCACATAGTTTAAAAACAAAAAAATCAAATTGATGTGACATATATGTATGTGGAAGATATAATAATAAATGTCTTGTTAAAAATAGAAAAATACCACATTATTATGAAACAACACAAATTACAAATTTTTAGAAATAATAAAAATACAAATTTTTGATAATTTATGTGACATATGTTTATTGAATTTTCTTTAGGTTTCTCAGACAAAATATAAACATAAAATTTGATGGTTTATAATAGACCACTGGTCTAGGATATTATAGAGGTAGAAAAAATCAAGAGCATAATAATTTTTAATACTATTCAGAATCAAAAGTCCATCACGGAATAAACAAATGGATTTAACTAAATATAATAAGAGGATATTTATAACTAAATTAGATTGAATTTTTTATGAAAAAAAATTAGCGAGGTATTGAAATGATATAGGTTGAACATGTTTAGGAATTATTTATTATGTTTTATGTAATCACCTTTATCTTGAAAACATATGATCCAATAAACTTAGCATTAAAACCTCATCTATAATTTAAATTCATAAGATTTATTTTTAGGATCATAAATCATTATAATTATCAATTTAATCAATGAAATTAATTAAGAGAAAAATTTTATTTCCTACGGAAATCTCTCATGCACAGAACATTCAATTGATGCGTAACTATGACCCAATAAAAAGTGATAAAAAATATTTCTGCACTAAATAATTTGTAAAATAATAAAAAAAATTACCATAAAAAATAGTGATCTATTATCCTCTCTTTTGATATTTTTGATAGTTAAACATTGATCATGAATCGTCGATGATGGAATATATTTAAAAAAAATATAATAATGAAATGAGTAATTATTTGATATTTAATAACAAAGGATTATAATTGATAAATGTAACATGATAAAAAATATTTTCATGGGTACCTCTTTCAATCGATTTAGCTTAATATATTTTATTTCAAATATGAATTGTTTTAGACATTATAAAACAGTTTTAAGAGATATGTATTTCCTCAAAGTTATTAGGATTCAAACAACCACGAAAGGTATCAAATAGTTTTACTCCTTTACAACATGATGACTCTAAAGATACAATAATTAATTTAATTTATATAATATCTCTAGAAATTTATGAGGTTACATAATACTTGATTACCTTTATTCACCAACATCTAAAAATATAAAATACATCAAAACCAATATCAAAATCCTTAACCTCTAGATATTTTTCTCATTCATTACTTATTATTTCATTTTTGTTTTCATTTTCTTTTTTCTACATGCATATTTCTATTTTTCATAATCCACATTACCACAAATAGACAAATTAATATGTGAATATTGATGATTACATGACTCAAACTGATCATTAGATATGGGATATATTTATTTGTAAAACTCAATGATATTATTCATAACTTCTATTAATTTACTGATCAAATCATTGCTTTATTCAATGTCAAATATCATTTCGAAACTTTCTGAAACATTATCTAATCTATAACTGGGAACAAGAAAAACTAGCACATATAATAGAGAATTAAAATTGCAACCAATAACCCAATAAATGTCATACTTCACCTTTATTTCAATAGAAATTTCACTAATAGTAATTCCATTACACTTTATCAATTTCTTAATTTTTCATATATATATTACAATGTTGATGAAATTACAATTTTAAACTAGATTGAGAAACATTTATTGATTTATCTTGGGATATGTTGAAGGATATGTGAAGGTGTAGGAAAATTTCATTGAATTTTATTGAACCATAGACCGAGTGGTTTCTAAGAAAATACATTCTCGTATAGATAATAAATGTGGATGTTTCTATATAGTTGTTATATATAGAGGTATATAATTCAAAAATGAATCATTGAGGTGGACACGATCATCACTACATTCTTAAAAAATAGGGCTGGTAGTATAGATCCTTTTAAACTCCTAGGAAAAATACATTAAAATGTTATAAAGACTCTACAAACCTTCATAATGGATTTGAATAGATGAATATTAATGACATAGGTTTAACCTAATATTTCATTGATTAAAAATAATGTTTCATACTTTAAAACATCCTATAAATGTTTTTTATTTCTTTATAATGTGTTTTCCTATAATGATTGTTGTTTCTCACACATATTTTTGTTTTAGTAAATGGATGGAACCTAAAAGAACCATTTTACTGTTTTATGAGACAAAAAATGCATTGATTTTACTTCCAAGAAACCAAATATTTTGGGACTTAGAACATAAAATCTCATTTCAATTCTCACAATCATTTTTTCAAGTAATGAATCGTGCTGAAAAATAAATCAAGCACATGAGGGATTAATATTCGATTAATCCCATTATGCGGCAACACACACCTTATTTTTGAGGTTCCACTACTCCACTAATTTCAATGAAATGGTTCAGTTCCACTAAGAATATAAGATTTTTCTCTAATGTTTGGAGCATGAAAATTCATTTTTTTGTCTATAATTTTGAAGATGAAGAAGATCAATGGTTGAATCTTATCAATAAGACACGTAAAAAGGATGAAATTGACTCTATGGAGTGGCATGAATTTAAGAGATTAATTTTCAATAATTTCTTTCCTCATATTATTCATAAAATGAGAGATAAGTAATTCCTTGAGTTAAATCATAATGGATATAAATCTATTAGTATCTATGAGGAAAAATCTATAAAACTTGTGAGGTATCCTTCTAGGTGTATCATTTTACCTGAATGTAAGGATTGTTAATTTTTTTTGTGTAATAAAACCAATTCCATTAAAGGAAATATCTATAATAGTATATAGTATCTATGTATAAACCGTTCAATGGGCACTTTTGTTGGAAATAAAAATTATAGATTCCCATAATTCACATGGTTTTGATAGAAAAAGAAATATGGAGTCTCATGAAAACTTGATTAAATCACATAATGTAATGAAATTCCTTCCATATACATGCCAAAAATGTTGTAAAATATCAATGAAAATAATTGAATGGAAATTAGAAGTGTTTTAAATTTTTATGGTTGGGCATACATCATATGGATTTCAAAAGGAACTGAATGGGCCACATAAAAAATGAATGAAAATAAGGAACCCACAAATTCACCACCCACGGTCCAATGCATGAAGTAATGAGTATGGGAATATTGATAATCCATTATCAAATCTAAGGGATAAGTATGATGATCAACATCAGGAAACAAATAATCAAATATAGTGAGGTAAATATTATGCGATCACTATTTTTCTAATGAGGGGTGTAATAAAGAAACGTTGAACGGTAAAATTACAATCCAGTCTAAAAATTATAATTCATTATTTGACTGTAGTTTTAAAAATTCTTTTATACCTAGTAATATTTTTATGGGTATAAAAATACTTCCCTAATGATTATATTTTTTATTATTAGTGAAATCCACAAATGGTACCATGATCAAATATCATGTATATAATTCATATATAGTTTACCACTACATGACTTTGCTTCATGAAAACCTCATTATTCTACCTATAGTTTGATGAGATGCTATCATAGGAATGTATTGGATTTATCTATAGAAATACCACATCACTGTTTAGGAAGGGAGTCCCATTTTATATTCCAAACCAAACTATTATTTTTTATCAGTGTGATTATAGAAATGAACATTCTCTAGAGATCACATAAATTTTATGGGTCATGATTCCAATTCTTAAGGGGTGTTTATCTCAATTGGACGTGGCTAAGATGAAAATTAATGATATTCGTATTTTGCATGTGTTTTTGAATTTATTTCAGGATTATTTTATTATTATACCATTAAAATGTTATGTTGAGTTATCAGTAGAACTCATACATTTCAACAAACATATTTCAAAGAATCCCTAATGAATGGAACCGAATGATTATTATGAATCGAGGAAGAAAATATCAGAGAACCATGAAAAGGGATTCATTTTCCCAAGTTTATCACCTTGAGGTGAAACTATTATATTTTTAAAAAAGATGAATCGATGCGATTCTACATTGATTATCAGGGGACGAACAAGATCATGATCACGATAATTATCCTCTACTCTGTATAGATAAATTTTTTCATCATCCACATTGAGCTCAAAAATTTTCCCAGATTTAACATTGGTATTCATATTAGGGGTGTATATTCATTGGGTTGGGGTTGTTTCTAGACTTGACAAGATCAAACAAGAATGGTTCAAGGAGGGTCGGGTCACATGCTTCACAAGAAGGTGACCTAACCCAACCAACCTATTTGGGTCAAATTTTGTCATTCATGGTCAAACGACCAAACCAACTTGACTTGAACCAATGGATCTAGAACTGTAAATTCAAAAATATTTCCACCTGGTGTTGAATTTTATCTTATCTACACATCCTAATAATAAACTCCTCATATACATAGAAAAAAATTAACCAAAAATTATTTGTAATGGGTTTTTTGAGCAGCATAAAAAATAAAATTTATATCCTCGTACTCTTAATCATAAGAGATAATATTTATAAATTGTAATAAATAAGTGTAATCTAACAATTCATTATGCTATGACATATTATTTCCATCATTTCATTATCCATTTTAATTCCTTATATATGTTTTGTTGATTATGATCAGTTCATAATATTTCTTACTCATTAATTACTATTATAAAGGATAGGGATACTGCACACAAGTGGGAATTTATATAGAATAAATTACTTATATGAAGGAATGTGATGAAACACTAATGTTTGAATCTATATCCACATGATTATATATATAACCTAACCCAAAATAGTCATTTGTGTATACAAAAAGATTTTTAAATTCATATTAAACCAGTAATTGAATCATACATTCAATCACAGAGAATTTTTATGTTGGAAATGATGGAAAAATAAATTGTATGAATTGTATTTAATTATTTCATTCATGATTTGTGAAAAAATATTGATTCCCTTGGGGTAAAAATTGTAAATCCAATGTGTAATCCTAAAACTAAAATTAAATCAGTTCTAAATGAAACCTATAGTTTCATATGCTTTAAAACAATTCTAAGAGGACTAAAAGAGGTATGAGAAGATTTATAAATTGATTGGATGATAAAAGACCCAATTTTATGGGTATGAATATTGATGGTGAATAATCCTAAACAAATGCAATCAGATCAATAGATAAAAAAAAAGAAAAAAATTATAGAAAATTACAACTAATGAATCACTGAGATTTATCTAAAAATCTAGGAAAGCATGTGAAGTGAAAACACTAATGCCGACCTATAAAATCATACATAGATATCATAATTCACAAAATACATAGATGATGATTCATTTTACATTGAAAAACTATTACTTGAAGGATTCTATAGTCGAAAAGATTTATTTGCTAAAAATGTTGTGTTTGATTAAATTTATCCATGAAACAAATGATTCATTAGTGGCTCGATTAATCCTTTTCCATCAATTTTTTTCTCACTAATGAAAATAAAGATAAAAAAGAAATTGGTTCTATTAAATATAATTTTATGTAACCTCAAACCATATATAGTAAAAATATTTAATTTATTGGCTATTTTGGCATTAATAATTACTTAATATCATTATAATTAATATTTTTTTAATACATGGAAAATAAATTTCATTAATTACTCAAAAAATTACGATATAAAAACTAATAATATCATAAAAATTAAGTTGTTTCATCTAATATCGTCACATAGTTTTAAAAAAACAATCAAATTGATGTGACCTATATGTATGTGGAAGATATAATAATAAATATCTTGTAAAAAAAGAAAAAATACGACATTATTATGAAACAACACAAATAACAAATTTTTTGAATTAATTAAAATACCACTTTTTGAAAATTTATATAACATATGTTTATGGAAAATTCTTTTGGCTTCTCAAAAAAATATAAAAATATAATTTGATGGTTTATAATAGACCACTGGTCTAGGTTATTATAGAGGTAGGAAAAATCAAGAGCATAAGATTTTTTAATCTAATTCCGAATAAAAATTCAATCAGGGAATAAAAAAATGGATTTAATCAAATATAATAATAGGAGATTTATAACTTAATTAGATTCATTTAATTCTGAAAAAATATTTAGCGAGGTATTGAAAGGGTATATGATGAACATGCATAGGAATTATTTTTTCATTTTTACGCAATAACCTTTATTTTGAAGACTTTTGAGCCAATAAATTTAGCAATATAACATCATGAATAATTTAAATCCATATGATTTATTTATATTATCATAAATAATAATAATTATCAATTTAATCAATGAAAATAATTAAGGGAAAATTTTTCTATCCTAAGGAAATCTCTCGTGGACAAAACATTCAATTGATGCATGACTATGACCCATTAAAAAGGGATAAAAAATATTTCTTCACTAAATAATTTGTAAAATAATAAAAAATTTATACCATAACAAATAGTGATCTATAATCCTATCTTCTGATATTTCGTATATTTAAACATTGATCAAGAATCATCGATGATGGAATATATTTAAAACAAAATATAATAATGAAAGTCATTATTTGAAATAAAAAAAGATTATAATTGATAAATGTAACATGATAAAAAAAATATTTTTATGGGTTCCTCCTTCTATCGATTCAGCTTAATATATTTTATTTCAAATATGACTTCTTTTAGACATTATAAAACAGTTTTAGGAGAAAATTATTTCCTCTATGTTGTTAGGATTCAAAAAACCATGAAATGTGACAAATAATGTTACTCCATTAATATATGATGACTATAAAGATACTGTAATTAATTGAATTTATATAATATCTCTAGAAATTAATGAGGTTACATAATACTTGATTGCCTTTATTCTCCAACATCATAAAATATAAAATACATCAAAACAAATATCAAAATCATTAACCTCTAGATATTTTTCTTATTCATTACTTATTTTTTCATTTTTTTCATTTTCTTTTATCTATATGCATAATTCTATTACTCTTAATCGAAATTACCACAACTAGAAAAATGAATATGTGAATCTTGATGATAACTTGACTCAAACTGATCATTAGAGATGGGATATATTTATTTATAAAACTCAAAGATATTATTCATAACTTCTATCAATTTACTGATCAAATCAATGTTTTATTCATCATCAAATATCATTTCAAAACTATCTGAAAGATAATCTAATCTATAACTGGGTACAATAAAATCTTTCACATATAATAGAAAATTAAAATTGAAACCAATAACCCAATAAATGTCCAACTACACCATTATTTCAATAGAAATTTCACTCACAGTAATACCATTAAACTTTATCTATATCTTAATTTTTCCTATATTTATCACAAAGTGGATGAAATAATGTGTTACATGACACATTCATAGAACCATAAAATTTTAAGACTGATATGATGAAATATTTTTAACTAAATTAATAGTACACATGCATGCACCCAATCATATGTTATTGGAGCCCGACCATCAACGATAATAGTAATCATAAACATGAATCATCCTCAATGAGAATAAATATATTATCACGCTTCTATAAAACAACCACCATATAGTAAAAATAATTCCAACATATAGGAAAATAATTAATATCATCATATTTACTATAAATATTTAACTCTTCCACAATTCTCCTAAAGTGATCACGTCTATAAGGTGAATTATTCAAAGACATTCAAGAAACTCAAATTCTAGAAATTGATTTTGACATTTCCTTTTATCCCATTTCCAACCATAAGGTTTAAAATATGTTCACAATATCTCATATGTATATAATATCCTTCAATAATAGACCCATTAAAATCATCTACATTCCTCATCAAATAATTGATCATTGTATTATTAGGACAGACATATTCCAGGGTAACAATATATTCCTTTCAACTACACATTATTTTACAATCTGTGATAATACTCTAGAAATTATTTCCCTTTAATGATCCACATCAACGAATAAACTGATTTCATTTTATTTAATTTCTAATTATCATTAAAAAAATTCGTTTCCACACGCATATATCTTAGATTATGAATTGAATTCAACATGTCAATGGTAAAACATTCCATATGAGAGAACATATCAAACATACACTTTAATTTTTATTTCTCAAAAAAATATTAAACTCCAAGAAATCACTAGTGACTATTTGCTTAGAATAAATATAAAATTGAGGTTGGAAAAAATTAATAAAATATCTAAATCCATGATTCTCAATATATTTTAATGATAACTCATTAGTGATTATCATTTTAGCATTTTTTATCCTATAGTATTCTTGGATAAAATGAGCTATTGAAATTTTATCCATCCCATGATCGCTATATTAACACTTTTTTTCAAATAACCATAGTTTTTTTAATTTTCTCATGACTTATTTAGGATTTTTTTTATTTTGTTTACTTCATTTTCAAGTTAGAAGTTCCATGATGTCCCGACATAGAATCATAATATTTACCAAAATAATGACAAAATTGCCTTCCATTATTCTTATGGAAATGATCTAAACATTAAGTAACTATATATTTTTCTTGATGTTTCATTTCAATTATAGAAGAAGTTTTGGATTTTAGTTTTGTACTTTATTGGAATTATGAAAAATAAATTCACATTATAAGTATTTGCAATAAAAAAATATGTACCAATAACAGATGATCATAAACATTATTTATATGAAATAAATGAATTTTTTTTATTATTGGGAGATATTTTTCCAAGTGATGTGGGTTATAGACTCACATTGTGTCTGGAATGAAATTTTTTATCATAGTGAGAAGTTGCATGAAGTCTGAATTTTTTTCTATTTTTATATTCTCAATGTCATATGTTTTCTGTAAACATATAAACAATGAATAGTGAAATAAAGGTGGAGAAAAGGTGACCGATTCTTTTAAAGGATAAGAATTCCAATTGAGTTGTTGTTAGAATGATCGAACAACCACGAATGATGAGATTTCGTAAAAATTTAAAATTCTTATTAAGTGATGATTTCTTAAAACAAATATTCATAACATCCTTGAGAATTCATGAGAAAAGAAGTATTTTTAGAAGAATTATTTAAGATGGAAACATCTTCCAGTCACAATTCTTTGGTTCTTGATTCACTGGATGAAGAATATATTTAATGGATGATATGGTTTAGGTTACTTAAAGAAGAAGTTTTTTGATGTGATGATCGAAAAATCCATCAAACTGTATGAATAATCGAACTGTGTGATCCTCTAAATGAAACAATTCATATGATCAATCATCATTTGAATAGAATCTAGTTTAATGAACTCATTGTTGGCCCTGATCCGTCAGACATTATGTGTCACTGATTCATCAATGGTGTCCTGACATTGATTCATCATGCGCATTTTTGTTATCAATATTACATTGGGCATAGAGTTATATTTGAGGAAGATCAAAATTGTTTTTTGAGGATAAGAAAAGATGTTTTTCACACTCATAAGTATGATAGAGTTTTTGGGACTGATAAATGGGTTGATATTTGGAATTTCACTAATGGATGTGATTATAGACTGATCAACCAATTTAAATTCTACAATTATAGAAACCATATTCTTAAGTAAAAAAAGTTTTTTTCTAATTTTAGTACATTAATAACCAGAAGTAATGAATGCTATCAAGTGGTTCAAGTATCATCAGACATGATGTGACACCAATAAATCATCGGGGGATAAAACTTCATCATACACATTTTCCATCAGTCTTATTTTTTATTTAAAAAATTCATAAAAGATAAAATCATCCAAATCTATTGATAAATTATTTGCAAATGGGTTTTTTAATTATTTATATTTAGAAATGATGTCCATGGAACAATATGTTCAGTTGGAGCATTACAGTGGGATGTCATCGGTTTTTTATATTCATAAGTGGTTAAAAAATGGAATTAAAAATTCTATCATGATAATTTTTTATCAAACTAAATAATTGATGTAATATTGATGTTGGATGAAGCTATAAGAAGATTATATTAGTTTCAATAAGTTCTTATAGGAGTTAAAAAGCACTAATGTGTTAAATGATGAATCTTAAATGAAATTCAAATTCGAGTTTCAATAATTTTGTTGATGTAGAAATGTAAATCATTTTCCCTCCATTTCAATTTTCAGTGATCCTATAAATAGTGTTCAATGTACAAAAAACATTGACATATTTCATGTACGATAGAGGGAGAGAGCACGAATGTTTTTAAGATATATTTGGTTTAGGAAACGTTTCAAGACATTGTTTCCTCAATAATAATTATTGGATTCAAGAAGTGAAAGAATAGTATATTGATTGGAGTTTTCTATATCGTATCGAGCCATTGGACTGATGGTTTAGAGAAATAAATATGTGGTTTCAAATTTTTCTTATAGTATCATTTCCAGCATTTTATTTGGTCTGAAGAATCATATTAGTCCATCATTTTGATTTTTCAAACAATATCTAGAAGAGTATTTTCTACCTACTTCTTAGTTGGAAAATAAAGACATGTGATTTATATAATTAAAAAAGTATATTTTTTAAAAGAATAGTAATGTCATGTTCCAGACCAAATCATGTAAGTTTCTAAACTTATTATAAAATCATATTTTCATTATTCAAGCTAGAAGAAGCACATGCACAGTTGTATTGATCATTTTGTTACCCTAGATTAATTATGTTTGTTACTTTCTTTATCCACACAAACATATATTTTTTTCTTGTTTATTTTGTATTATTAGATTATTTAAAAACCATGACAATGACTAATATACACTTATTTAGTGGTGAATGTAGTAAAATATTTTTTTCCGGTGAATGTCTGAATGTTTTTTTATAAAATTCCAAATTCTTTAACTGGAGCTGAAGGTTGTTATACAATAAATAAAGCCTAAAATAAATAGATATAACTGATTCAACCCTCCCCCTCATAGTGATACGTTGCTCTTATATGATCTATTTGAAGTGGAATCAGAGTCATGGTTCTATTCTATTACACTTTTCATTTGTTTTTTAAGACAATATATTGTGGAGAATAAGAATTGTATAAATAGTAATGGGATTCTGGTTATTGATGGAATGAAATATCATATATGAAAATATAGTATGTTGCCTTATCTTATGTCTCTTGGGTATGGTATTTTTCAATTTTTTATATATGAATTTTCTACTATTGTTTTGAATATTCCACTTATATACTCCAATAAGAAGAATATGGATAATGACAGAAGAGATGAGAATTATTTAATCTCATCACATTATAAATGTGAATTGCTTTGGGTGAATATAGTTACTACAACTAAATATATCTCAAAAAATTTGAAAATCTTTTATGAACTAAATATGAATGTGATTAATGAAAAGTTAGATATACGGATGCTGAAACATAATGATTTCAAAAAGGGCATGTATGAATCTATTGGTTCCCTCTTTACCACGGTGAATGATACTGTCATCACCCAATGTTTTATTGGTGAGAAGATATAAGATTAATCTATTAATAAAACTCTATATTTTAACGAACTTCAATGTACTATCATTACTTATGAAACTATAAGGGATAAATTAATGAAAATAAAGGAAAAATTTGACCAAGGAATGACATGAAAGGAAGCCTTTTTAGGTAAATCTAATAATAGTATTGAATAAGGAGAAACATTAGTGACTTGGAATCTAAAAATGAAGTTAGTAACAATCTTAATATTTTTATAATTTTTTTTCTAATAATGTGAAAAGAGGTATAGGAATGTAAAAAGGAAATTGACTTATGAAATGATTCGAATCTGGAGGTGTTGGGAAACATACTACAAATTTCATTTGAAAATGGAATGAATATTATAGTTATTAAGATGAAAGAAGGCCATGAAGTTGATGAAATTATTACAGGGAAAATCAAAATCTTATTGGATGAGAAAAGGTAAAAAAAATTCAATATCCAAATGGAGAAGCTTTTTATACTGACGATGAAGATAATTATATAGAAGTTGAAGATGAAATGTTTAATATAGATTCTGTAGAAAATAAATTCTTAGAAATAATTAATGATTAAGATTTTATATGTTGTTGTTATGAAAAAAATTATTATACCGAGCTATCATTTCATCTAAAAATAGTGTTTAATGAATTTCTCATAAATATTAGAAGGATGGAAAGAAAAATTCATAATATGTAGAAGGATATTCTTAAAGAAAACAATAAAGAATGACTTATTGAAGAGAAATATATGTTTCTAGAAGTGATTTATTATCTGAAGATGTATATTGAAATGGAAAACAATTAGAATGGATATTTTTTAGTCAATTTAAAAAAAGATGAATAATATGAACTTCTTAAAAAAATTAAAATATAAACAGGGAGTTACAAGTTTCATGAACTCCATCCTAGATGACGGTAAATATTTTAATAAGGATGAAAAAAAGAAGGATCTAAGAAATTTAACTTCAAAGGTTGGGAGAAAATTGTAAATGTTCCTTAGAAGAAGAGGGATGAAGAAAAACTTGTATGTGGTAAAAACCAACAATGTCGGAAATTTAGATGTATTTAAAATTTATAAGTCTAAAACAAATTTTTATACCCCTCCTAATCCAATTTTTTGAATATAATCAAAATTGAGGAAAATAATTTTGGGTGATAATAAGATGTTTGGGGGATAACAAATTTCAAATGAGAAATATAATAAAGTTATTGAAAAACATTTTTACCAGTCTAGGAGGTATAGATGTTATAGAGGTAAAAATTACTTCTATGTTTACTACAAGTATTGCGAAGGATTTGAGAATATGGAAAACAAATTATTGTTATGTGAGTATCTATAAAATAATCCCCTGATTTATAGAAATAAAATTTCAATAGGGAGTAAATAATCTCACAGAAATAATTACTAGAAAGTTATTTTGAATGATGAAATTTGGTTCCAAATTTTTGAAACTATTTATGAATAATTGGAATGACCTGGACATCATGAAAATGGTTTCATATTTTGTTACTGATAGAACCACATTTTTATATAGATTCTCAGAATCAGGATATGATGAATGTTAAGAGGAAATAAAAATAAATTATTGTAGAATCCAATATCAAAGATAAAAAAGTATACTATTATTCAATTACGGATAGTCGTGATTCTTCTCATATGTTAAAAGATTTTAAATTTTTGAAGAATTAGAAAATTTTCAAAAAAAGAACAATGACATGTGCAAATAATAAATCTCTAAAAATAAAATTAGTTGGATCCTATATTATTGGGGAAGAAAAAAAGATATCCAATAAAGATTTGTTTGTTAATTGGTGAAAAAATATGGCATGTTTCACAAATCATTGATTAAATAAATAATGTGTTTTTTTGAAAGAATTGTGTTTTTGTTAAAATATGTAATATAGAAAAGTTGATACAAATGGAAAATATGATAAAGGAATCTATTATCAAGTTTTATAAGTATATATTTCATGTTATCTAAAAATAATGGAATAAAAATAGTCATGGAATAAAATTTTGGTACATATGTGTCAGAAAAACATAAGAAATTTATCAAAGTTAGACTGTGTCAATGATATTCAAAATATGAAAAAAAAGAAAAGTTTGATATTGTTCAATATGTTAAAAAGTGAAGTTTACAAATTCAATGTATAATAATATGGATATTGAATCAACTCATCCCATGGAACTAATTCATTATGATATTTGTGGGATAATGATAAAAAATAAACATTCAGAGATACGAAATACATTTATTTCATTGATTATTGTAATCACATTTCTTGTTTTATGTATTTGAAACAAAAATCAGAATATATAAATATGATTAATAGTTTTGGTAAAAGTTATGATAATAAATGTGGGTATTCGATGAATAATTTTAGAACTAATAATGGTAGTGAATACAAGAATAAAGAGGTCATAATTTATCTCAAAATACATAAAATTCAACATGAGTTTAGTACACCATACACATAATAAAAATGGTGTCATTGAAAGTATGAATTGATTATTATTTGATATGGGTAATACAATGTTGATTGATCACGGTATTTATCAATACATATAAATTCAATCAATTTTTATTTCACATTATATTTAGATTCAGTGATTCAATAGTTAAATTTTTTATATGACTTACTTTGTTTTTTTAATTATAAAATTCTATGTTTGAAACACATTTATGTTCTTGGGAGTCCATGTATCATAATGAACAATGGGGGAAATATTGTAATGTTTTATCAGAGTGGTGTGGATGTAATATTTCATGACTATTATTTGGATGGAATATTATATAGATGTTTCAACAAAAATATTGGAAGACTAGATGATTATGTCAATTTAAATGTTTATGTGAAGATGAGGAACAAGTTTACAAAATACATACACATGAGTACGATGACAGTGATTTCTGAATTATTGTTAACAAACATGAAAATAATTCTAGTAGTGGGGATGTTATGCAGTTGGAGGAATTTAAATCAACGATTTCTAGTGATGAATAATACTTTTTTATGTTTTATCCTAGGCTGAGAAAAAATGTGAAATATCAAAACAATATTTGTGATAAACATCATCATTTTAGAACAAATAGAATAAAAAAAGTTATCACACATACTTATTTTTATTAAAATGTTTTGCTATAATTTTTTAATGAATATTTTGTGAATCTATAATATATTCAAAATATTAATGAATAGTTGGAAAAAATTAAGAAGAATGATTCTTAAGAACTTGTATCCAAACCATATGAAAAAAATATTATTGGTACAATGTGGGTGTTTCATAACATGTTGAATGAATATGGTGAAGTGATAAGAAACAATGAAATATTTGTTTGAAAATTTTACTCACAAATTGAAGGTATTGATTTTAATGAGAATTTTTCCAAGCGAAAATGATAGAAATGAAAATAATATTTCATACAATTGTTGCACAAGAATGTTATAACATCATTTAGATAGATATGAAGTCAACATTTATTAATGGATAACATGATGAAAAATTTTATATTGATCAATTGTGTGGAATTGTAATTACAAAGGATGAATATTCTATGGGGACATTGAAGAAACCCTTGTACGATCTAAAGAAATGGCTGAGGTAATGGTATTCCAAATTAGATACCTTCTTAAGAATGATAAAATTTTAAAAATGAAGAGTAGACAATAATATTGGAATCAAATAAAATAATGATATTTCCCTCATTTTTATTGTATATGATCATGATATTATATTTTTTTATTAATTATGAGAGATCGTCTGATAATTATTCTAAATAGATAGAGATGTTTTTTGAAATGACTATGTTTCGTAAAATGAAATACCTTCTTAAGAGAAAAATCTCAAAAATGTAAAAATGAATTCTTCTTTCTTAATAAATTTTAGTTAAATAACATCATAAGAATTTTAGAATATATAATTAAAAACATTTCACTACACAATTCTTCTGGTAACCATGTTGACTAATTGTTAACCTGGTGTTGATGTTTAATCTAAAGAGTTTCATAAGCTGATTGGGAGTTTTTTATCTTACTACCTCAATAAAAGATACTATTTATATTGTAACATTATGTTTAAGATTCAAAATTACTCCAAATGAATCAGAACTATTATCTTGTAAAATTATTATTAGATAAATTCAAGGCTTACTGGATTTCAAAATCAAGTATAACAAATTAGAAAGAAATGAATTTTTGGCCAAAAAGATGCTGGTTGACTTGGAAGATTAGATGATAGAGTATCCACATAATAGGGATTTATATTTTTTGGGAAATGTTTTCTAATTTTCAATACTATGGAAAAAAATGTAAATCTTACCACATAAGATGATGAGTATTATTCTTCCACTAAAGTTGCAACACAAATTATGTGGACGAAGACTTGGTTGGATGACTTACCTATTGAAGTAATGTATTCATTACTATTGGGTTGTGATAATAAAAGTTATATAAAACATAAAAAATTTAGTAAACCATTCTCATTCAAATAATATTGATAAAAATATCACATCATTAATGAGAATGTAGAAAACAATGATCTCACGATTTAGTATTTTCTTATAATAAAATAACCTTCTTGAATTTTCTCAAAAACCTTACCAAATGAGGCATTTTTTAAAATTATGTTGAACATGAGAATCAAACCTTTTACCCCCCTTGGTTGAGATATGTGTTTATGTAACCTATCTCCTATAATAATTTGATAGATTTTTCATGGGGATAAAATCTATGTTTTATAAATCTATTCATTGGTATTAGTGAATCCTTTTAAACGGAGAATAATTTTAAGTGGAGTTGTGTGTAATCCATGAACTCAACATGTATGTGTGTAAAATTTTCAATGATTTTGTTGAAGTTATAGTAAGAAACATAATTTAACATTAATGAAAATGAATTTTTGAATAGGTTTAAATCTTGAATGGTTTTAAGTTTCAATGTTTTGAAGTTTAATGAATACATTTTTAAGTCACTACTTTTGGATATCAATGTGTTATTGTCAATGATTCTTTTTTCCTACAATGAGTTCACACATGATGGATCAGATTTGTTGATTATTGATCCGTTTCATTACATGAGTTATAATATTTCAATGATTTATGTTTTTTTCCAAAAAAATCCATAAGGGTGATTTTTGGGACCATATGGTCTAGAAGCTGCATTCAGATGCTGGAAGAAGTGTTCGAATTTCTTTTGTAATTTTTAATTATTTTAATAAATCAATTATATTTGAAAGAGGTGTTTATTGGATTAATTATGTACAAGGATCCTAACATAAGATACATTCTTGATATGAAAATACCATGGTTTTAGTTTTCTATTATGGAGATGTTTTCTATGGGATGTTGTTTTCATAGTCACATTGTTTTCTTAATGATGTTTTTGATCGGAGTGTGATGTAGTTAAAATTCATGAGTGTATTCTATGATTTTTCAAAACAAATATTATGATGAATTTCTATTTTTTAATTTTTAAAAATTAAAATTTTTTAAATAATTTTTTATTCAAGCATTGTGAATGAAAAGTGGTGGAAAGGTGTTTGTGTTTTTTAGAGGCTTGATAATATGTTTAAGTTATTGTTAGAGAGACGAAACGTGCATGAATGATGGGGTTTCTGAATAAATATGATTTGATGTAGTATTAATCAAATTATAAATCTTCCTAGTGGACTAATAAAACAATCTGATCCTCTATATGGAGAAATACATATGATCAATCATCAATTGAAGGAAATTTTAAAGAATAAAGTCACTATTAATAGCAGTCCATTGTAAAAGGTTCTCCATAAATTCATCATATGAGATCTCACATGGATTTTTGAGATGCATTATTTTTATCAATATTACATGTGATCTATATTATATCATTGGAAAATCATAATTTGTTTTTTAGGATAAGAAAATAATTTGTTAAAACTAATAGTGATGGAGTTTTTAGGACTGATGAATGAAAATATATTTAGAGACTGATACATCATATGGGACCAGAGACTAATAAATAAGAATAAGTTAAAAAAATTATTCAACCAATTTTATAGAGAAAAAAATTTCATGTTATTTCTTCTTGGTTATGAAAAATATTTCATGAATGTTTTCATGTGGGTGAATTCTAATCTTATATGATTTGACACTAAAAATCATATAGGGGAAAAAATTCCGCAGACATAGTTTTCAATTAGACTTATATTTTTTTTTAAAAAATGAAGGAAATTTAATATTATTTGAATATGTTTCTTAAGTATTGTAGAATTTTTTTAAGGATATTACAAGTTGAAAATATATTTATGGAAGAATAGATTTTGTTTTAGAATTGGGATGGAAAGTCATCAGGTTTACATATTAACAATTAGATCATGGAAAACCAAATAACAAATTGTATTAAATGAAAAACTATAATAGAAAGAATAATTGGTTTTATGATCAATATAGGCAGAATATGTGAGAAGATTCAAGAAGAATTAAGAAGATTTCCAAAGTGTTAAGATGTGCTTAAGTAGACAAATATGAACCATAAATGAAAGTGAAATTCGAGATTCTGGAATTTGGTTGAGAAGGAAATTAAAATTGTCTTCGCACCCATTCCATTTATGGATCACCTATAAATATAGGTCTATGTAAAAAATACACATAAACTGTTCTGGTGTGGGAGAGAGTGATAACATTGATGTTATTTTGGAATATTTGGTGGTAGAAATGTTTCTAAATAGAGTTTTCAAGAGATATTTTTATGGATAGAAGAAGTGTAAAAAATATATTTTTTTGGAACAGATAGAGCCATCAGACATATTGTTCAATGAAATAAATTACTTGTTCAGAAATGTTTTTGGAGTATCTTTTCAGAATTGTTTTCATAAATGAAGAATCATACAGAAGAATTATACTGATCCAATAGACAAAGTATTTTTTGGAATACGAGAATATATTTTTCGACATAATTTTGTGTAGGAATGTAAATAATATTGTTTTGAAGAATTAAAAAATGTAAATTTTTTATAAATAATAGTGATATGTTGGGAAACAAATGGGGAATAAATGTATACTTGTTCCAAAATAGTATTTACATAATTCATGCTAGGAGACACCCATGAACTGTTGTATTTATCAAACTACAACCCAAGTGTTAGAATATTTAGTACTTGTTTTATCTATAATAAATGATTGTTTTGTAGTTGATTGGTTGCTATTATGATTATTTACAAACAATAAAAAAGAATAGCTAATTTTGTTCAGTAGCGAAACATGTTATTTTTTGTGTTCTTGTGGATGTGTGAATGTTATTATTATGAAAAAATAATTATTATTTAACACGAGGTGATGATTTTAATACAATAAAGATAACATAAAACAATAAGATATCACATATTCACCACCACTCCATTTCCATAATACATTGATCCTAGTTAGGCCTTTTCAGCTTTCAATTGTTTTCTTCAACTAGTTTTTTACTACTATCGTAATTATTTATATAATTAAATGGGTAGTTATAGTAGAGACCATCTAAAATTGAGTTCCATAATCATGTATAGATTTAGAACCACTTAATTTACCACATTCATGAATTACAAGCAATCAAGGATGGTTATTTAGAAAATACTACCACCCATGACCAACTGGCGAGTCCATGACTATGGAACCCCATTGGAAAAAGAATAATTGATTTGTTTTGAGTGATAGGGATAATAAAAATCATAATAGAAGTGAAGGGGGATGATATGATGAAATAATATTATAAAAACGCATATAATTATACCAGAACGCACACACAACAATACGATGAGAAGTAGAATGAGGTAATTACAGTATCTCTTAGTCACATAGATGGGAATGTAGGGGGGGATGTGAGAATGAAGGGAATCTTTGGGTGGGTTGGTGAATTAATTATGGTGAAAAATGTGGTGGGAGAAGAGGAAGGAGGATAATCATGGGGTATCATTTTCTTATGACGTAAAGAGAAGAGACGGTGTGTTAGTGAGTAGGGTTTTCACATGGGGGAAGGTCAGGGAAGGAGGATGAAAGATGGGAATAGAATGAGAGTGGGAGAGGTTGTGGATCTGGGAGGGAGTAGGGTTTCTCTAGTCATGATGGATGTCTTGGGTCTTGGGGGTTTTGTGTAGTCAAGTGTGTGGGAAGGGAGATTTAATTGCAATTAGATGGGGGTTTGGGGAGAGAGTTTGAGAGACTAATGTATTTTTTCACATTGAAATCTAGTCCATCATATTGGGTTGGGTATATATTTATCCATCATTAGACCTGACATGTACGTTGGATGGTTCATTCCAACTTAACGCATCCCGATCAAATATTATAACTTCTCAATACATTACCACCACATGAAAGTGACCAAGATGGATGACACTGTGAGTCTAAAGGATCATGCCAAATTATCTATGATGGGGATCAAAAAATATACAATATATATAAATTTTTAGAGGATTATTATGAAATTTAAAATGGAGGGGGAAAATCATATCTCTCTCAAATGAGTGTCCAACCATCTATATAGGTGAACATTAAAGAGGTATAAAATGAATTTGTAGAGCTACTAAAGAAGGTTATAATTGGACTATGTTTAACATTGATTGTAGTGGAATGATTATTTTTAATAAACATTTATGTGTTCCACATATAACTAATTTTTTGAAATATAATTTTGATGTTGCTCATAGTTCTTCAATCTATATTCATCATTGAGGAAAAAAATATGTATTGGTATTTGAATGTTAATTTTTATTAAGATATAATGAAGATATTTATTTTAGATTTTCTATCTTGGTGGATGAAATGTTACCAAGTTAATGTTGAGAAGAAACTGTTTAATGGGATTTTATAACCCTTACCCTTACAAGAAAGGGAAGGTGAAATCATCACCATGGATGTTTTCATTAGACTCCCCAAAACGCCTAAAGGGAATAATGTTGTATGGTATGTATTTGATAACCTTATAAAGATAGCACAATAAATCACTATTAGATATTATTTATCTCTAGATCATATTTCCAGGATATACATTAAGAAATTTGTAAGGTTTCATGGATTTCCAAATTCCATTATTTTTATATGGATCCAAGGATTACCTCAAATTTCTAGAGAAGTCATTTGTGGGCTCTGAATATAGAGTTTTGTTTCAGCACTGCATATCATATTTAGATATATGGTTAGTATGATATATTTATTCAAACCATATAGTACATGTAGAGATAATTTTATCGGAATTTCTCTATTTTATGGGATCAACACCTTCCTCTAGTTTCGTTTTCTTAGAACAATAGAATTCAATCATGCATTCAGATGGAACATTATGAAACCCTCTATATAAAGTTGTGTAGAACTCTAATGGTATAGAATGATGTTAGATAAATAAATATATGAGGCCCTGAACTAGTAGAATAAATGATATAGATTGTGATATCCATTCAATATCTCATAAGCGTAACACAATTTCAGCAGAAAAGAAATATTAAAAATTAACATCATGATCTGGATTATAATGCTGTTTGAAAGGTGTCTCTAAAAATTAATCCATGGAATATGGTAATGATATTTGAAAATGATGGAATAAATAACTATGTATATTAACCACATTGAAATTATTGATCATATCAGTATTTCATCTTATATCATGGAGCTTCCATCGATAATCTCTCAGGTTTACAATGTGTTCCATGTCTATATCTTGAGAAATTACATACCGTATCCATAAAATAGACTAAACTGAGAGGTTGAACCTAAAGATTAGGATCTTTATTTTCAAGAATGACTGGGGGGTTTGATCATAGATATAATGTTCTATGAAAGATGATCACCCACTTATTCAATGTTTTGTGGTGAAACCACCAATTTGAAGAGGCTACGTGGGAAACATAGGATATGATGAGGAAAATGTGTCATCATTTTTTTTATAGAAGTGATAAATATTGTGATAGAAATTAATTTTAAGGGTTTAAAATATAACTTCATTATATTTTATGATATTTTTCAGTTAAATTTAATTTCATTGATATCTTTCTTTATTTAAAAAACTAGGTTTTAACAAACAATAATATAGTATTATAATCATTGAATGTTATAAACAAGATGTTAAATTACATGGTATGAATAGTAATAAAAATATAATAACAATAATTATAAGGTTTTTAGATAAATAAAATATACTTACAAATCAGTATAGAATTTTTCGTAAACTCGTAATATTCTTTCAAAAAAATCTCAAAAATTGAAATATATTAATTTTTAAAAAAATAATAAATTTACTTTTTTTTAGAAATTTTAGTAAATTTATTTGAAATAGTCAACTTCGTTTTAGGAATCAAATATTCATAAATATCTGAAGGTGAATTTTTTATAATTTTTTGAAATGATTAATTTTTCGGTGAATTGTAAAAAATACTGATTTCTATTAAAAACTACATTTATGTTTAATGAATTTAAAAAGATTCATATTTTCTAGTTTTTCTAAATCTATTTTTAGAATAATTATTTTATAATTAAATAAAAAATTTATTGGAATTAATTTCATATTAATATTTGTGGTAAAAAATCTCTATAATTATAAATTTCTTTAGAAACCTTTCTTTTCATCACGTCCATGAATTTAATTTTAAATTAATCTTTTATAATCATGTTATTATAATTGGAAAAATGGATTCCATAGTTTGAATCATAATAATTAATATTATATAAAATGGCAATCTTAATATTCCCTCAATATAACTTTGAAAAATAGTTAAAATTAGTTTCCATTATTAAGGATAAAAAATGTTCACTTGGTGGTTAATCTAAAATAATAATGGTTATAGTGTCTCATGAAAATTCCAAAATCACATTTAATGACCATATATTGACATTATAGCATCTATGTTTGTATAATGACATTTTTTATCCTTTGGCATGTGAAAAATGTGGTTACCCATTATTCTTTTAAAAACATCTATGTATGTCATCCCCCTACTTATAAAAGGGAACCCCATCCCATAAAATATTCACATTTTTAATCCCAATTGATTCAAAAAATACCTACCAAATTATATTACTTAATTATCTACTCACACCCTAGAGTTGTTTTTTATTATGAATCCCACATATGATATGTTTTGGTATAAACCTAAGGATGTTATCCAAAGAAGAGGTATCGTTCTCAACCAAGAGTTTATATTATATTTCTTCTTCAACCTCCATTAAATATTATAAAATTTATACTATATAATAAAAATATTATCAAACATATAATTATATGTTATTTTGTAAATTTAATAACCTATATTCACCTCATATTCCATCAAATGGGAAATGAAAATTTTAATTGTGTGTACAACAGACTACCCCCGTGTAAAGTGATATAATTCATTTTCCATCACCATATCTCAAATATAAAAATATTAATGGATTTAACATATTTATTTATAATTTTTGAATTAATTATACCTTTTCAATTATAATATAACATATACCTTCTTACTTACCATTTTGTGGAATACAATAATGTTGATCTTTTGAACAATGAACCACCGCCTCATGAAGTGATGTGGTTTGTTCTTCACTTATTCTTTACATAAAAGGTAATAAATATTTTTTTAATGAAAATACATGATATATATGAAATTATAATTATTCTAAAATTTTAATATATTATTTACCTTTATTTATTTCTTCCATCATTAAAATGGAATCATCTTTCATGCATATGTACGGTCAACCATCTCTATGAACAGTGTAATTCATTCTCTATCTCTAAATTTTATAGTATACTATAAATAATTATATAGTGAATATATATAATATTTTTATATTTATTAAAATTATTTATCTTATGTAACCATGGCCAATATAAAAGTACCAAAATAAAAAACCAATACATACCAGAAAGTTAAAGTAGTTACTACCCGAAAAGTGATTTTAACAAGGTGTTATTAATAAAAAGGTAATAAAAATTCATAGCTATATAATATATAGAATTATCCATAGGGGTATGATTATTTATTATATTTATATTAAATATATATTTATTATAAAGGTGATTCAAATTTTCTTGAATGAATTTGTGAATTATGTTAAGAGACTTTCTTCTCTCATTAATTTCCAACAGACAAATGACTTACACACCACTTATTTATTTTTCAGAGTGTGTATAATACACATTAATTCCTTTTATGAATATTATCATTAAATTATTTGATATACATATATATATACTGGTATTTCATTAATGTGGATTACGATTCAAAAGATATTAAAGTGGTAAAAGGGTTAATATTACCATCTCATTATTTATTAGGATTTTTTATGATTACGTTTTTGATGGTGAAATTATTGGATTTATCCAACAAACTCAAGAATTTAAATCTCAATTATTTACTCCATGGAACAAATTCTTTTCCTTAAATTTCACCCCTTTTGGATCTTAGGATTATAAAATAATTTTTTAAGTAAAAACCAAATTTATTTTTTCCTTATATTGAAAACCATTTTTTTCAATGTACATGTTATCTAAAAATATTTTAACAAACGTTTTACCATTTTAAAATAATTCACTAAAGAAATATAATCCAATGATTTAATTTTAAAAAAAAAATTAATATGTAATCTACTTTTCATTTTCTATATGATGTAGTTTTTAATTATTTCAAAAAACATGAATGTAATATATTTTTTAACATATAAGACAAGAATGAAATTTTACACCATCATAACCACTAAATTATATGATGTTTACATTAAAATTTTTAACTTTATTTTCATTATCATTTGATTAATTTAATATTTTAAATAAATGATTTCAAATGAAATTATTATTTTCTTCAAGAATGTTTTTATGATCTTTTATGGAATTTATTTTAAAAAACAAAAATATTTGGTGTTGCTTATAGTTTACTAGGGTTATGATCCAATGGTACAATCCTTATTAATTATTTTGATGGATTATGTTGATTATTATGATCAAAAAGATTTTATGAAACTCTTTTCATTACCAATTATTATGATAGCATGAAGAAATATTTAGGAAACCCATTCTTTTTTCTAAGGTTATTATATGATGAATAGATGAAATTTTAATGAACCCTGTTTATTTTCCATTTTTTATTCTATGATGAAATGTTTATGAAACCAATTTCCTTTTTTATGTGTTATGAAGGGAAAAATGATTAATAATCTTATAGAACACTAATGTATGAATTATGCGATGGGTGGGACGTAAATGTCCATTCAATTATGTTGGTATTGTTTTTTATCTCAAGTGATAATGATGGTGAACAATCCATTGGGATTATTCCATAATAGGAAACATGATGATGTACTTAAATCACTATGGGAAACATGTGATAATTTTTTATCCAAATGGAAATGTAAAATAGGTTTTGATACCTCGCCCATTATGATTTGATGGTCTCAATTGTTAACATTTACATATCAAACAATTTTTATACATGTGATGATACCATACTTATATTTCATGAACTTATTGTTCATGATTTATTTATGATTATTTTTCACTCTTACAATTCATGTATTTTTAAATGAAAATATTTTATGCCATGATTCATGCATACATTCCATTATATATTGGGTATAACATTTATAAGTAATATTTATAATCTCAGACCATTTTCCTTATCATATGATTTTATATGATCTATGACTGATATCATACATGTTTTCCATTACTAGACATATGAAATCACCCTTTCTTATGATTTCATTCCACAGGTCATGAATAATGGTTTTTGTCGGGTATGTATATGAAGAGTACTGAATATGAAGATCATTATTGTAGGGGTTGAGAATCCTTCATGAAATAAAAATATTTTGTTATTAGACTCCAAAAAAAATAAACCATTATGGTACCTGGGAATGTATTTATGAAATATATTTAATAGTCATCTATGAAGACATAATAAAAATTTATGAAAACAATAGGTTATAATATTTAATCAGACTATATATATTTAGGGGTTCAATTGATGGTGGCCTAATAATTTTTACCCACACAATGCCTGTATCATTTTGGGTACATGATAATACTCAATGTCTGGATATTAGGATCCAGTAAAAGCATCAACAACATATGGTTGATTTTTATTGGCTAGGGAGGAGTATGAAATATGTGTCTAGGATAAGACTTAGGAATCTTTTTTTGTTTTCCTGGATTTTTTAAATTATTTTTATATTTAGGACATTTTGTATATGATCCACCTAATTGGGATCTTTATATGCCTTATATTGCTTTTGTGACATTTTTATTGCCACATTTTAATACATCATGAGTTGTGTGTTATTTGTTGGAACTTATTGGGAAACATATTTCTCTTTTTTATTTGATATATGATGTTGTTATTAATTAAAATATTGTTAATAACTCTTTTATAGGGGTATAATCCCTCTGTAAACATGACATAGACCCAGGGTTGGAAAGCCATAGGACAAGTAACATTATTGGTATAGAAACAAGTGAGTTGTCGTATGATAGGGATGTTATGAAATGGTATCATATAATCATTTATTTTGAATTAATATTTATATAATGACAAAATGAGTAAATAAATTTTTATAACTCCATATAAGAGTTTTTCCTAGGAGGAGATAACCATTGTATAAGGGGAACCAAATTTACCCGGGATAGTTGGATTTTCACTTTTAGGGTTTAGCTGTTTTACATAGTGTGAAACAGTTTATTTTGGGTTCATAACATACATGTTTTTTAATCTATGACTATAATTGAAAGGGAGAATGTGTTCATGAGTCATATCAGGAATATAGGTTTCACATGTAATTTATATTATGTCCAGTTATTGGATACATGAGTAGGAGTTACAATTCAATTATTTAAAATTTATGAACCATTATATATTGTGTTTTCCATAAAAAATTATTGTGTAATATTATCTAGAAAATACTATAAATGGATTTAATGTTTATTCATGTTTTCAGACTCCACATACTACAAAGTGTTAGTTAAAATAATAATAATTTCAACATATAAGGATTTTCAATCGGTAATTTTAATTGAAATTTAATTTAAATAGTCATAAATTATCAATCACATTCTAAAAGACTAATGAAAAATAAATTAAATGATATATATCCTATATGTATATTCTTATTAACAAAAATATGGGTTGGTTGGGCTACATAGATCACTTGAGTTATGAGTTCTATATAATATGAGGTGTAAGGAATATTATGATGTTTTCTAGTAATTGATTACCATAAATTGTGATATTGAGAGATATTATAAAATTCGTTATTTATGAGTGTGTTTTGAATTTTTTTTATACAAAATTTCACTATCCACCTATAGAGATATAGAAGTGAGAAGCGAGAACACCCCAACAATATTTGGGACAAATCCAATTTATGCACCAGGACATGGGATGATTATTATTTTCAATGAGAGGTTTTTAAAAATTTGTAATCAAGGGAGACAGATTCTCAATAAGTTTTACCAATGATGTATTCTTTGACCAGAGACTTTCAAATGTAGAAGTGACCATTTTTTTCTATAGTGGGTGGTCCCTATGAAGCTAATCTCTTGCTGGAGTCCATCAAAATGGTTTTTGACCACCCTCAAACACCCCCATATAATATGGTGAAGATGTAAGTTTACATTGTATAAATCCCAGTGAGTCATTGGTGGGATATTTTTTTCTATTCCAATAATTATGTATGGGTTTCATAGAAGGATTGAAAAACCATGTCTTTACCATTTCATCCAAAAGACCCTATGGGGTGAAATTTATTGGGATTCTATACACCTCAGACATATAGGTATATTGATGACATATTATATTTAATATTTTATGGTACATTAGTTATTTTCTCTTAATCTAACTTGTGATAATATATCTAGGATAAGATATGTCAATGAGGGGATGAGATATGACATTTTAGTATAAGTGAATATTTTCTTTTAATTTACTAATCAGATTTAATAAACTAAGAACTCATTATATATTAGATACTGAGTGAGGGTGGAGGCTCAAGGAAGGTGGGTTGTACCAAGGGGATGGAAAATGGGTCCCATAATTTATGGAATTTAAAATTTGGAGGTTCATGCTAGTGACAATGGGAATAGCATCCAGTGTAGTAAATCATCTCCTCCCCCTCTTCGAGGTAGTTTAGTACATAGTTATCAGTGATGTATGACTGAGAATATTCATATCAATTATGACATGACACATGTTGAGGGATTGGAATAAAGAATATGTGACACATGCAGTGAATCAATATGGGAGGATAATGATGGTCTAGTAAGAGAGGATTAGGATATGGTTCAATGGTATTCATGTTTTACCACTATATATGAGAAATTGGAGTTCAATATAATATATAGGTGTGGGTTGAGGTTGTGGTTTCAATGTGTAGGTTCAAAATCTCTAACAGAGTGGATATATACATGGGTCATAGAAAGCTACCCTAGTTCGAGGTGTAGACTAGTTATAAGCAGTGTAGCTTAATCCAAATAGTAGAGACCCTGACTATGGTACCCACAGCCGGTGTAAGGTTTATTTCATTGGAATAAGTTGTGTGGAATCACATTGAAAATAAATGAATAGTTTAGTAGTCATGGTAAACTAGATACATACTTTATTCTTTCATTATATTACAAAAAATAAATTATAACATTTTTTTCTATAATAAAACTATTCATTCTATAATAACATTTCAATTAATCATAGTATACTTCTTGTAATCGTATGGAAAGGAAAAAAATTAAGGGTGAGGTCAATTGCATATTAATGGTAAATTAAAATAAAAGCAATAAATAATCAACAAGAAAAATGAACATGGAAGGGAAAATATTTGAACACACATTCCGTTAGATCAATAAGATGACAATGTAATGAATCTATAGATAATATCATGGATAAAATATCGTGGATAATAATATATGGAATTATCAATATTGAAAGGTAAATAACTAAAAATTAATTCCATTTAATCAATAACCTGACTATCATAATTGGATTAGAAATAATAAATATGTCAAGTTAAATAACTGAAAACGCATACTAGAAATTCAATTTGAGTAGAATTTAATGCGTTCATAGATAATATCACTCTGAAAATATCATCTATAAATAAAATAAATTTTAAAAGAATTAAATGATTTTTTATTAGACATTATTTCATAGGCACATGATATCTCTTCCATCATGATCTATCATATTGATATATTAAACTACTGAGTAAAACCCAATCTGCTTTGGATAACCAATTTTATGCTTGATTACTGATTTTCATCCTGAAAGTATATATGCATTGAGGGGATATCTATACATTTTCCCCACTCATATCTATATGTCCAAATTATTCCTCATATATCAAATGGACAATTTTAATTCATAAATCATATGCCTTATAATTAAATATTTTCATTTATGAAAGAATAAAAAAAATCAATATTTCCCAATTCATTAAAATAACATTCAATATAAAACACCATATGATTAAATGAGGTATGTTTTAATCAATAATCATAACCATGATAAATTATATTGACATTAATTGGAAATTTCATTTTTAATGATAACATGAATATGAATATTTCAAGGAAATGTTAATGACTAAATAAATGAATCAAAAAAGAGAATGTCAATACATTCCTTGGTCAATTGATAATAAAAATTCCAGAGGAAGAATAAGGATGGTATCAATACAACATATATCCATGGGTGTAATAATAAAAGGGTTTTTCATTTATGGATATAAATGAAATAAAAATAAATTTAAAAACAATCTTGAGGAAATTATACATCCTATTTTGAAAATAAATTTTTTAAATAATGATTCCTTACACTTAACTAGTAAAAGAAAAAAATTAATTATTTTGAAAACAACGTAGAGATTATGTTGAAAATAACAAAGAAAAAGAAAAAACTGTGTAATAATTTATATTATAAATAATTTTAAATTGATAAAACATTTTTGAAATATTTTTATGAAAAAATTGTTATTGAAGAATATAGATTTTTGATCGAAGTAACAAATAGAAGTTATATTTTCATGAAAAAATTATATCAATTATTTTTCACAGCTAAGAGAGAAAAATTTGTAATATTACTAGAAAAATCATGAATAAAAAAATTATAATAATATTAAATGGGATTAATATACAACTATTAAATAATACTATTTTACTGAAATTCATGAATAAATAATCTCTTTTAGAATGAGATTGTAATGTAAACACATACAATTACCATAATGTTGAAGTAATAATTTATAAATGAATAGATTTTGTGTACAAAAAGTAAATCCAAATAAAAACATTAAAATAAATCAACATTTAATCAAAATTAATTATAAACATAATATTATAATATCATATATGATAGAGATGTAATATAACATAATGTAAATGATTTGAGTTATGAAATTCATTACAACTTTGTAACTTTAATGTCAAATCCACTTAGATAAAATAATTAATATTTAAACATAAAATAAAATGAATTATTATATTACATGTAATTGGGTAATAAGTTACACCACATAATTTAAATCAAGTTCACAATAATATAATATTCCTTAATGATGGTAAATTTTGATAAAGACCCTTACTTATGATTCCATTTTGGTTGGAAATTTTTTAAACTATAGTATAGTGGTATTAAACATTTTAATAACTAATAATTTAACCATATTAATATTTATAATATCATATATATTCTTTTTATATCATCTTATCATCTGATTGTTAATTATATTTCATTATTTTTATTGTTTCAGGTGTAAATGACCATCTTTTCTCATGCGTGTTTGGTCATGAAAGATTTAGTTCCTGCACATATTTTATATTTTCATGATCTCTAGAATAATAATAATGATATAATTATCATATTCATACATCAATTATACTTTTAAGAACAATCATGAAATATGGTTTTGAAGAATGAAGCATGTTATGGCCATGGAGATTGTAGGCCATACATAAGCATGAGTATCATTTCGATTTTCTGATGATCATTAAAAAAAGGGTAAGTAATATATTATAATTAAAAAATTATTATAATATAATATATGTTGGAACCACTTTGTGTATAAGGTTGTATTTGTTGTCAATAGTTGTCAATGCAGATCAAAATGAAGGAGATCATGAAGTACTCCGATGAAGTAGAGGAGTGGTGATTCAGACGATTGTTGTACTGATCGGAAGTTCAAAGAACATGTGTCAAAGGTGATACATTGTTTACAACAATGCAGAATGTGAGGTATAAGCCATCCAAGGATGATCAAAGAAGAATGAGGTTTTTGGATGAAGTTCATGCAATTACTCATGATTGCATGAGAACCATGGAAGAGACTTCCTGACGAATTGAATCGGTTTGCATGAAGTACATCATACCGGTTGATGAAGAAGACAATGTGCAATGATTGGACTTCTGAGATAGTCATGAATATCACATTGTCATAGAAGATGATGATGCTAAAGCTGTTCCTTCAAAGACTACATATCACAATAGTGGAGGTTGTGATAAAAGCAGAAGAGTTGTTGAAGTATACAGATCACCAAGATGAAGCGCTGTTGAGGTGATCGTCCTTGTCGACAAAGCAAACAAACGACATACAAATTTGTTGGCAAAAGTGTTTCTATTGAGGCAGGTCGAGTTCGAGGACTGTGGAATAATGATCCATGTTTTTATTCAAGGAACGTCGACAAAGGAATGGATGATCTGGAGGCGGACTAAAAGAGCAGATACAAGGTGGCGCCGTTTTCCAGTGTTTGCCAAATTTTTGGGCCTCAAAATCGGAAAATGAAGATATGGATTGTCTGCAAAAGGAGGTTCGCACAAAAAGGAAGTGGTGCGCGCAATATAAGAGGCTTGCGCGAAATACTTAAGATAGGCGCGAAAAACAGCGGGATGCGCGAAATAGTTTTTCGCGCAAACAGTGTTTCGAAATCAGAGAGCTGAAAAATGGCAAAGGCATGGGCTGCGCGGAAAATCAGGGATGTGCGCGAAATACTTAAGTTGGGCGCGGAAAACAGCGGGATGCGCGAAATAGTTTTTCGCGCAAATGATGTTTCAGAATCAGAACGTTGAAAAATGGTAAAGGCATGGGCTGCGCGAAAAACCAGAGCTGTGCGCGGAAAATGGGAATGTGCGCGAAAAATGTTGTGCGCAGAAAAGCTGGGTGAATTTTTCGCGCAATCAGCGTATTGAATCAGAAATACAGAAAATCGACAAAGGCAAGAGGCGCGCGAAAAATCAGAGATGTTCGCACCATGTGCGCGGAAAATCGAACTGGTGCGCGTAAAGTTAGCTGTGCGCAAGAAGGGGGGTTTTACGCGCAGGATCACAAACGTCTATAAATATGAGGTGAACCCCTCTCATTCGGAGAGGCTCGACACTTAGACAAAATCATGAGCTCCGGCGCGCGGAAAAATTAAGGTACAGAGGGTTGCGCGAAAAAGAAGGTGTTGCGCGAAAAAGGGAAGTTTTGCGCGAAAAAGAAGAGTAGCGCGAAAAGCCTTTTACGCGACAAAAGTTATTTTTACGCGCAAGGTTTGAATTTTACGCGCAAGCCCCCGGGAAGGGTGCGCGGAAAATTTGGGGGTCCCGCAGGCCTTTTGACAGGTGCTTAGCACTCTCAAATCTGCTTTGCGAAGAGAAGAAGAACGTTCGTGCAACCAAAATCTGATCTGCACAGAGAGAGAAATATATCGATACACTCAGGTGTCAGAACTGGGAAATTGAAGGAAGAGAAGGAGATTTAGTGCATTCAGGTATTGCACTGAAGTAGAATATTGATTTCAAAAGAGCATCAACTCAGGACTCTGATGCAAGCAAAGTCTCATGCTGAACAGGAGACAAAGACTTCAATGCATATCTATTGAAGAGACCTTCACGTCTATAAACTGAGTGAGACTTCACCAACGGCAGTGAGCCAGGGGGAGTCAACGGGAGTGACCCGAGGGACGCAGTGAGCTATCCCTGAACAATTGTAAAGGCAGTGAGCCTGGGACAGAGTGTCTGTACCCGAACATTTGTATCCGCAGCTAGTGAAGCATAGTGGATTTAGGTACGACCGGCAGCCTGTCGGCGTATACTCCTTGGACGTAGCCCTCAGTGGTGAACCAAGTAAAAATAGCTGTGTCATCTGTCTCTGCATGTGAATGTTTAATTGCTGATCATATCCATCATACAGGTTTAAGTAGTTCCTACCAACGTGGGAACAAGATCCACAACTTTAAGAAGAAAAGTTGCCACCCTGATTCACCCCTCCCCTCTCAGGGTGTCCCGGGGTCCTACAAGTGGTATCAGAGGGAGGTTAACGTATGTTGGATATTCTACAGTAATTCTATTGAGAAGAGGATTTGAATTTCTTTCCTAAGAGTCAACAATGAAGAGCAGTCTTGATAATGACGCAGTCATTTCTGAGCAGAAATCTATATCCACCAAGACTTTGACAAATAGGAAAAAGAAAGAGAAGAAGATGATGAAGAAGTCCCCCACATCCAAAGAAGATGGAGTGTCCTGTTCTCCATGCCATTCCAATAATGAAGAAACATTAGGCATGGAAAGTATCAAGAAGGTGGCTCAGAACACATCCAGAGGAAAGGATGATACCCCGAGTTCAAGCTTTCAGGAAATACTCAGAACATATCTGCATGATATTCCAGAAGAAAGGGTTGCTATTATTTGTAGCCTATTCCAATCTATGCAGGTTGAGATAAATCGTTTAGAAAGGGAAGCTGACAATATGGAAGAGGGGTTGGAAAGAAAAGTTATGGAAAACATGAAGCTCACCAAACAGGTGAAAGTCTTTGAAGAAAACGAGGCAGTCAATAAGACTCTAAGAGAAAGGGTCCATGCACTTGAAGTTGAGCTGAAGAAGAGCAATGAAGTCAAGAATTTTTGTTTGGAAGAAACTTCCATTAAATTCAGGGAACTTGACTCTTTGTTACAAAACAAAGTTAAGATGCATGAAGATGAGGTTGAAAGGTTGAAGAAGACTTGTGAAGAGAAGATGATCACGATTGAAGATCAGAAGATCATCCTCAATATTGTGGGTCAAAAATTGGAAGCTCAATTGACCAAGATTGAGAACACACATATTGAGACTTCACAAAAGAATGAAATGAGTGATGCTTGCACTCAATGTTCGTTGGAGGAGTCTAAGGCTGAAATGCCTCCAACATGTGACAAGAAGATTATGACCACTCTTGATTATCCACATAAAGAATCAGTTGCTGCTGGTACTCAATGCTCAATGGTGGATTCTATTGTCAAAAGACCTCCAACATGTGATAAGAAGATCATGACTTCTCTCATCGATCTATCACAGGCAACTGAGAAAGTGAAGGTACCATCCAGACCATCTTGCACTCATGTTTCTAAATACAGTCCGACAATCAGTGAAGGTGGGAAGAAAAGCTCTAAACAAGTATGGATGAGGATAGGTGAGAAGAAGAAACCTACCACCATGACTAGGGTGGATGGGAAGAAAAAGGAGGAAGCTTCTTCCTCAAATAGAGCACAAACAACTAAGCAAATGGCCCAACAACTTAATACAGAAGACACAAAGAAGAAAAGATTTGTGGGTCAATGTTGGTGCTGCAATAGATTTGGGCACTGTGCACTGGATTGTTTTTATAATCCCTTTCATGGAAAATCACAGGGAAAGCCTATATCAAAGGGGAGGAAGCCGGAGAAGAAGAAGCAACATCCACAGGTCCAGAAGCATCTGTTTACAGCAAACAGATTTGGAATTCTTGATAACATCTGTGATGCATGCAATGGCAGTGGTCACAAGAATGGTGCATGCCTCGGTCAACAGATATCCAGAGCTGATAAGAACAGAAGACCACACAAACCATCCAAGTACGAAGAAAGTACCTTGGGAAGAAATCAGAAGAATATAGCGAACACACCTCTCCCCAAGAAGATATCAAGTAGGCAAGCTGAGAAGACCCAGGATTTTAGATCCATGAAATTGAAGGGTCATTCATCCAAAGGAAACACTAAGTGGGATGAATCTCAGATGAACACATGTGGAAGACCTAAACCAGCTGCAAAAGTTCCAAATGACATATTGGTCATCTGGCCAGAAGATTTGAAACGAATGAGAAAACTTGAAGATGAAAAGGACAGGGCTGGTGATAAAGGAAAAGGAAAACTTTCACATGATGAAGACACAGTTCTTGAGAGATTGCAAACAAAGAGAAGCACTCGTGTTAAAGAAGTTCTGTGTGAGAGATGCAAGAAATCTGGTCACATTGCAAAAGATTGCCTAACCTTAATACCAGAACAAGAAGCAGTCTTGAAGAGAAGTAAGAATCTATCATTCATGATGGCTGCTAAGCAGAACAATTCTCCACACAAAGCAGAAGAGAATGTGAACAGAGCCATGCCACACCAACAGATGTCAGAAAATACGTTCAGAGGAGCAGGCATGAAGACTGGAGTGAACAGAGGAACTTGGTTGAGAAAAGAACCTCAACCAAGAAAGTCTTCGTGATGAAGCAAGAAGGAACCACCTTATTCCCGTAATCATTTGTGTATTGTATTTGTGCTAATAATGCAGGGAATTGAAGGTGAAGCACGCTCTCAGGGGGAGAACCTGAGAAGTAGTGAATGCTGTCAACTCTTGATAGCCAAGCTGAAGAAGTTTCCATCCTTAGTAGATTCTTCAATTGATATTCAAATATTATGATGATGAAGGATCACTCTTGATGAAGATGATGAGGAGTGTTTCCCTTGCGGGGGAGAAGAATGAAGAAGCTTCCATAATCACTGTTTCAATGAATATCAACTCCAGCTGGACTCAAAAGTAGTTGCTCTGTGAATTTCTTGAAGAACACGCCAATGGAGAAGGTATGTCATTTCTCAATCACTATCCCTTGGTTACTCAGATCAAACATTAATTTACAAAGGGGGAGTAACTGAATTGATCAGTGACATAAAGAGAATGGAAGTGCCCCAAGGTCACTTATCCTGCCAATTGCACTTGAATGTTTTTGATCTGTTTCCTGAAGTGAGTGCAGGAGTTTCAGGTTGATTATTCTTTATCATAGTTGATCTTCTTCTACCTGGAATTAAAGTGGTAAACCCTTGAAGACAAGATACATGAGTTATCATCTAATGTTGGTATCATGATCTGTGGATAATGGACAGCCTTGTTGACTTAATCAAATCCTCTTGTTTTCTACATCGAGCATTGCTCAAGTAGACTTAGAGTGAAATGATTAATGAAACATTGCTTAAGTGTGGATTGATACCCTCCCTACCATGTGCTTTGTATTTCTTGTCAATAAGGGGGAGAGAAAGTGAAATGCAGAAGATTCTCATTTTGACATTGACGGATTCATTTCAGAAGATGTTTAAGGTATTGACAACAAAATACAAAGGGGGAGATTGTTGGAACCACTTTGTGTATAAGGTTGTATTTGTTGTCAATAGTTGTCAATGCAGATCAAAATGAAGGAGATCATGAAGTACTCCGATGAAGTAGAGGAGTGGTGATTCAGACGATTGTTGTACTGATCGGAAGTTCAAAGAACATGTGTCAAAGGTGATACATTGTTTACAACAATGCAGAATGTGAGGTATAAGCCATCCAAGGATGATCAAAGAAGAATGAGGTTTTTGGATGAAGTTCATGCAATTACTCATGATTGCATGAGAACCATGGAAGAGACTTCCTGACGAATTGAATCGGTTTGCATGAAGTACATCATACCGGTTGATGAAGAAGACAATGTGCAATGATTGGACTTCTGAGATAGTCATGAATATCACATTGTCATAGAAGATGATGATGCTAAAGCTGTTCCTTCAAAGACTACATATCACAATAGTGGAGGTTGTGATAAAAGCAGAAGAGTTGTTGAAGTATACAGATCACCAAGATGAAGCGCTGTTGAGGTGATCGTCCTTGTCGACAAAGCAAACAAACGACATACAAATTTGTTGGCAAAAGTGTTTCTATTGAGGCAGGTCGAGTTCGAGGACTGTGGAATAATGATCCATGTTTTTATTCAAGGAACGTCGACAAAGGAATGGATGATCTGGAGGCGGACTAAAAGAGCAGATACAAGGTGGCGCCGTTTTCCAGTGTTTGCCAAATTTTTGGGCCTCAAAATCGGAAAATGAAGACATGGATTGTCTGCAAAAGGAGGTTCGCACAAAAAGGAAGTGGTGCGCGCAATATAAGAGGCTTGCGCGAAATACTTAAGATAGGCGCGAAAAACAGCGGGATGCGCGAAATAGTTTTTCGCGCAAACAGTGTTTCGAAATCAGAGAGCTGAAAAATGGCAAAGGCATGGGCTGCGCGGAAAATCAGGGATGTGCGCGAAATACTTAAGTTGGGCGCGGAAAACAGCGGGATGCGCGAAATAGTTTTTCGCGCAAATGATGTTTCAGAATCAGAACGTTGAAAAATGGTAAAGGCATGGGCTGCGCGAAAAACCAGAGCTGTGCGCGGAAAATGGGAATGTGCGCGAAAAATGTTGTGCGCAGAAAAGCTGGGTGAATTTTTCGCGCAATCAGCGTATTGAATCAGAAATACAGAAAATCGACAAAGGCAAGAGGCGCGCGAAAAATCAGAGATGTTCGCACCATGTGCGCGGAAAATCGAACTGGTGCGCGTAAAGTTAGCTGTGCGCAAGAAGGGGGGTTTTACGCGCAGGATCACAAACGTCTATAAATATGAGGTGAACCCCTCTCATTCGGAGAGGCTCGACACTTAGACAAAATCATGAGCTCCGGCGCGCGGAAAAATTAAGGTACAGAGGGTTGCGCGAAAAAGAAGGTGTTGCGCGAAAAAGGGAAGTTTTGCGCGAAAAAGAAGAGTAGCGCGAAAAGCCTTTTACGCGACAAAAGTTATTTTTACGCGCAAGGTTTGAATTTTACGCGCAAGCCCCCGGGAAGGGTGCGCGGAAAATTTGGGGGTCCCGCAGGCCTTTTGACAGGTGCTTAGCACTCTCAAATCTGCTTTGCGAAGAGAAGAAGAACGTTCGTGCAACCAAAATCTGATCTGCACAGAGAGAGAAATATATCGATACACTCAGGTGTCAGAACTGGGAAATTGAAGGAAGAGAAGGAGATTTAGTGCATTCAGGTATTGCACTGAAGTAGAATATTGATTTCAAAAGAGCATCAACTCAGGACTCTGATGCAAGCAAAGTCTCATGCTGAACAGGAGACAAAGACTTCAATGCATATCTATTGAAGAGACCTTCACGTCTATAAACTGAGTGAGACTTCACCAACGGCAGTGAGCCAGGGGGAGTCAACGGGAGTGACCCGAGGGACGCAGTGAGCTATCCCTGAACAATTGTAAAGGCAGTGAGCCTGGGACAGAGTGTCTGTACCCGAACATTTGTATCCGCAGCTAGTGAAGCATAGTGGATTTAGGTACGACCGGCAGCCTGTCGGCGTATACTCCTTGGACGTAGCCCTCAGTGGTGAACCAAGTAAAAATAGCTGTGTCATCTGTCTCTGCATGTGAATGTTTAATTGCTGATCATATCCATCATACAGGTTTAAGTAGTTCCTACCAACGTGGGAACAAGATCCACAACTTTAAGAAGAAAAGTTGCCACCCTGATTCACCCCTCCCCTCTCAGGGTGTCCCGGGGTCCTACAATATATTCCATATTATTTCATTAAATATAATTATTTATTTCATCCATGTGATGTGGTGATGGAAATTTTGTCACGTCTTTTCTTAAGGGCGTTAGTCCACACGTACACGAAGAATGTTATCATCATTTATTATGTGAAAATGATAGAAACAAATGGTACATATTATATTTTATGATTTATATATATTTCATGAATATAAAAATTAGTTCTTTTATATCACAAATAATTTATATCAATATTCTTATCACTTTCCATGTAAAGCATTAGTGAAAGATGAATAACATCGCTTCATGATGTAGTAGTCTTCCGTACACATGAGAGACATTGTCAATTCACTACGGAATGGATTGTAAAAGGTATGTCTAATATAATAACTAAATATATATAATTATGATATAAAAATTATATATAAGCTTTATATCCATCATCATACCTGTCTCAAAGAGGTTGTGAGGGAAAAATGAACGGCATCAGTTCATGAGGCGGTAGACCGTTGTTCAAATGAATGATGATTTTATAACCCATTTTATTGAACTGGGGTGGTTTTAGGTTATGAAATTAACATCAAAACATATTATAATATGGAATATTCTAAGTTTTAATATCATCCTATGTTAATTATAATGTAAATTACTGTAATAAAAATATAATTTAAATGCACCTTGATGAATGTTACATCTTCTTCAGGTATCATTATTAGGTTTCGAACAAACACATCCTTGGTTTGATTTATGACCACAATAAGGATTATATATATTTTTAATTGAATTATAGAATATATTTGGGTAGGTATTGGATGAACTAAATTGGTGTGACAAGAGAGGAGAGTGGGTGGTAATTTATAAATGAGGTGACTGGTACACTTGAAATTTTTGAAAATATTGAATCTCATCCATTTTTTTTCATTTCACAAAGATTTAATAATAGAAACTTCTAGAGAATATAATATATAATATATAAATATGGAAATAAAATCTATTTTATAAATGATATTATTTCAATTTAAACCTTATATTTTTAGTTGAAACCCGTGTAAATCTATTTTTACCTTAAGAGAGATAAATAATTGTTACTGTTTCACTTTTCATTTTGGTCAAACATTATGATTAACATATTAGATAATATATATTATGATGATTATAAATATTGAATAAATTTTTAAAATTATTTCATATTAGGAGAAAATTTTAATTTTATATTTATACCACAAACGTGATGACAACGAATAATTTTAAATAGAAAATGTTTAGAAGTATAAAATGTCTTTATATCACAATGCAGTGTGAAAATTATTCTAATGAATTAAATTATGATTAATATATATAAATAGATTAAATAATTTTACTTTAAAACAATCTAAAAATTGAAATTTTAAATTTTAAATTTTAGAAATAAATTTGATTTTTTAAATAAGAAATCAATATTTTTTATTATTCATCAAAAAATGAATCATTTCAAAAAAATCCCAAAAAAACACCAAATGATTAATTTTATATTATTATTTAAGAAATTATTTTATCTTTTCATAAAAAATTTATAAATTTTTTAATAATTATTATTATATTATGTCCACAAAGCATGACTAAATTTCTATTTAGAAAAAAAAATACACTTTTCAAAAAACATTACATTTTATTTCAAATTATAATTATTATAATTTATAATAAATATATAAAAAATGTACAACTATAAACTAAATGCTTTTAATTATTTAGTTTTCATTATTTATACCCTCCAACATAAAGTCTATTCCATAATGATTATGATAAAATAATAATATTTCAATAGAGTATATTCATTTAAACCAGGTGTTGTGTACATCTGAATCAATTAATTAATTGTAATTTATTTTAAAATAAATATATTGTAAAGTGTTGGGGTGTTACATTATTTCCTAGTAAAAAAATTTTATCATTGAAATTTCGTGGATATTACCTTATAAACTGATGGGGGTAGTTCTTCTTCATAACATCATATGGTCCAAACGTTGTTTCCTACATTATATGATTTTTCTATAGTACCATTACCAAATGATTTTGTAGGTTATATAATACTTCCACACAAGTATCATGATTTTAGTTTAGTTCTTAGTAATATAATAAATCAGACTCACATTATACTTCATTAGAGGTGAGCACATATATTGGGTCTAGAATGTACTTCATTAAAAATGATATGTGGAGCACCTCCTTTACTTTTTAGAGATTTGGAGGCATTTCCAAATTGTAACCACAAAATCCAATCCTTTAAATAATTTAAAATTGTCAAATGAAAATTTGAATCACTTTTTAGTTCTTATCTATCCTTATTAAACCCTTTCATGAACACATTTAAGAAAACCTTATCTCCCATGTGAAATTAGAAATCATTCCTTTAGTTATAAGCATAAATCTTTTGAATACTTTTAACATATTTAATGTGAGCCTAAATATACATTATCTTTGCCTCTATTTCCAAAACATGTTCGGGGCCTATGAATTTCCATTCACAAACTTCATCCCAATATGTTTCACAATGAAATAAGTTTACTTTTAATGCATCATATCATGCCATTTGAACACTTGAATGTAAATTATTATTATATAACCAAATTTATGTATTGAGGTCACAAACATTTAATGTCATGAAGTCAATACCTAATCATTTACTCCATTGATTGAATTATCCTTTCATACATTCCATCATTTTGAAGATGATTGGAAGTTCTCAAATTAAGCTCATTATCAAGAGCCTTATGAAGACTCTCCCATAATTTTTATATAAATTGGTGATCACAATAAAAAAAATTTATTGTGGAGTGATATGACTTCTTAAAAATCTACTAATATACAGCCTTACAAGACACTAATGTGTTAAATATTATCTTATAGTACCTAAATTTTTAGATTTTGATATGTGATCAATGATAACCCATATTTCATCTTTCATTCTCTAATTTTCTGGTTTCCCTGTAAAAAATTTAAAAGTAATTTCATCACATTTCCACAGAAGAATCATGAGAGGTTGTGTGACTCCACTAGGATGAAATGTCACCACTTTCACTTGTTTACCAACCAAAAATTTGGACACATAATCAACTATGTTCTGCTACATGTTATCCCCAAATAATATTTCTCGAATTCCTATAAATATTTTTCTAACAAGTTTTATATATAATTTTTAGATATTAGTTACATCTTACAGTTCCCTTTTTAACTCATTTATATATGGAACACATAATCTATTTACCAATTCCAAAAAACCATCGTAAAAAATGAAGTCATCTAATTTCCCATCATTCATATATTTAATTCTATTCTGATGGTTCTCATTATCTAATTATGGTATTCTTATCATTTATAATAAATATGGATTTTCTTTTCTTTTAAAAATGAGTTATTTTTACCCTTCCATAATAATTCCCATATCCGTCTTTAATAGATACATGAACATAGCATGTCTCTAAATTCTCATTTAGGTCATACCTCCATGATCATTCCTTCCCAATTCATCCAATAACATTTTTCCCATGGGTGGTAGTGTATTGAGAATTCATTATCCTTGAGTACCTCAGGACAACTCATTTTCTTCATTTAGGCTAATTTTTCGAAAATGTATTATTTTATTATTTTATATTCTGTGTATATCTCATATCTTTCACCATAGAGGTAGAATCTCCATATATTCAGAGTAAATATTACAATTTCCAATTCAAAATCATGGGTTTTATAGTTCTTTTCACGAATATAAAATTACATTTATACATATCAAATAACATAAAAAATATTCCTTATAACACAACCAAGTCCCTTAATTGACGTATGACAATATATTAGAAACCCATCAATTCTAGATGGTAGAGTCCAAATTTGAGCATTAAACAATATCCCCATTACATCATAAAAACATTATTCATAGTCATAAATAAAAAAAATCATAACCCCTTTATATTTAAGATTGGTTAATCGGTCGGCCAATCCAGAAACATTCTTAACAAATATCTCATTAAAACTATCCAAATCAATAAAATTACATACCATAGTTATATTCATTGGTATACGCTATTCTCTGACTGCCTTCATCTTCCAAATATTAATTGATATTCTATCTTTGGAGACAATATGACAAATAAATGAAACCTCTTGAATCCATAAACCAAAACTACTAAATTTATCATATAACTCTTTACTTATTGGAGTCTCAAGAATGATCCCAAAGTGATTCTAATTGTCCTTATAGCTATAAGAATACACCAATTTATCATTGATGAATACCACATAAATCATCAAGATATTACATGAAAAATATATTCATCAAGTACTTAATAATAGAGGGTGTAGTAGTTAATACAAATTTAATTTATGTAAACATGTAATATCTATAACCTATTCATAATGATATCTATGGAATGTATTTCTTCTTTAATCATAATTGATGATACAAAGAATGAAAGTCAATATTTGAAAAATAGCGGGCTCCATGATGTTGATTGAATAAGTGATCAATTCAGGGTTTTTGAAACTTTTTTTATCATAATTGCATTTATTTCACTAGAATCAACACACAACTTCATGGATCTATATTCCATCTCAACGATGATAACATGGTCTCCCCATGGTTAAACACTATGGTGAATAAATTCCTCACCACTAAACTCATCTAGTTATTTCTTAAACTATAATAATTCCACAGTATCCATTATATAGAAATTCTTTGGTATTGATATTGAATAAAGCATTAAATCTATGGAAAAATCAACTTCACTTTTTAGGGGATGTCTAAGTAATTACTCAAGAAATACTTCAATGTATTCTAGTATAAGTGGTACATCTTAAATTTCCAGATTAACTTCTTCATCCATATATTTTTTTTCACTAATTACCCAAGAATCTCATTCAGTATAGCTATTGGGGGAAGATCGTGATATGACTCATATGATGAAGTCTATTCTCTTAAGATAAATAATTCTATATATTCCACACAAATCAAAATTTCTTTCATCATGAAAAAAATCATCATATTTTGAAATCCAATCCATACCAAGTTTTATATCTAGTTCAATCATAGTTACTATAATAATATTGGAAAATAAATAATGAATATGTGTTAAAATGGGGATTAACTAACACATCATTGTGGAAATTTTACATCCCTTTAGATTTTGAACTAATAAATTATTTAATAAATTAAAATAAAATATCTAATTTTCTTGGAAGACATGGTAGATATAAAAGAGTTCAAGGGTCCTGAATAAAATAAATCAATAGATTAATTTGATTTTTAGATTAATATAACATCCCCAAAATCATTGGGTACTTACAGGTCAGCTGTAGTTATTTCATAATCATATCCCTTTCCCCTTGGCCCCATACCTGGTAGATTACCTTGATGCATTGGGAATTTGTTTTTGTAGTACCCTATCACTCTATAGTTGAAAAAATGAATTAATGTTTTTTTATTATTAAATTTTCGTTATTTTTTATAGTGATTTTTATATCAAAACTTATAAAAAAACTCTTAATACCTTAAATAATTTCCCTGGGAGATTATTTCAATAGTATTCATGAAGTTGAAATAATTGTTCTATCTTATTATTTTTCAAAACATTCCTTAATTCATGGTGTTTTTAAAAACAAATAATCTCTTGATTTCCATTTAATTTTTATGATATATTAAATTAATTCATTTTTTTTCTATCACATAAATATATTTCATTTATTGAATAGATATTTTTCTAAACCATCACCCTTCAGAGATGAGGATTAATAAATTTAAATAAATAGTCAACATTTAAATCTATATTTCCAATGTAATTCATAGAATACATAGACAAACTTGAAAATGTAGATTCATACATTAAGAATATTTTTTTAAATTTTTCATTAATATTAATACGTTTATATTCTTCCAAGTTTTCTACTCATGAGGAAAATATTTTTCAATGAATATCTCTTGAAAAGCATTCCATTCCATGAGTTCAAATTTCTACTCCTACCTAGTATTATGGATAAAATACCTCCATTTATCTTCATTTCCATTGAGAAAATACAATTCAAGTGTAAATTTTTTCCATTTCATAGTATCTCAAAGATAAAACATTTTCCTTAGATAATTATTCCATTGCTTGAATACTACTAGATTATTAGACCCCCCCCCAAATGATAATTGATTTTAACAATTTAAGTGATCCAAAATAAAAGAATCATGTTTTTGAACATGTTTCTCCATTTGAGAAAGGTTATTTTTCATCACATGATTAAGCTACCCGAATATAGTCATAATTTTCTCAGTTCCTATTCCAACAACATTTTCATCCTCTGGTGGTAAATATATAAATTGTCCAGGAGTATTTATACACTTATTCCTTCTAGGAACTATTTAAAAATAATTTAATATACATTATTATCTTATAAAATTATTAACATTAAATCATACTGTATAATTCAAAACATTAGAAAACACTTATCATAAATTAAAATTTGTGCATTTTTAATCATAGAATTATATTATTGTTTTCGTAGGGGATATGATTAATTTTTATTCCATTATAATTTTTTGTAATAACAATATGAAATATAGTAAGCTATTATAGAGACCCAAATCATGGTGTACATGGACATTACATTACTTTTTCAGAATACTTAATACATGAAAAAACATATGCCCAAATATGGTATTGGTTTAGTGTCTTTGGATACTCGAAACGTAATCTTCTAATCAAGGTGGAAGATCTTCAGCATCTCCCCTAAAGATCATCCCCTTTTTAGTTTTCATACATAAAACCTTTCTTTATATCCTAGGGAAAAGAAAATATAAAAAGAGTGAGCTCAAATGCTCAGTATGTGTAAACATAGAGAACATAAAAAAATCCATAAACATTTGAATGCAAAAACTTGAACATAAAATCTAATCCTAAAAAATCTTGAACAAAGACGTAAATCATGGAAGTATGTAAGGAATATATCATAAATTAACATCAATCATGATAAAATAGAATGGTAATAAAACATTTAATTATGGAAAACCATTAATCACATGATAGTATTTCCATAGTATCCAAGGCATTTCTGCCAAGACCATCTTTGTGGACAAAGTCCCTTTCTGAATCGAGTTCACTTCTTGTTACAGTGCTGTATCACTGAACCGGATTAACTAACTGTTCCAGAAATTTATATCTCATGAGATATAAATATTTTCCTAATTCATTGGAGGGATATACAGGTCCCACCCATATCGTAATGAAATCATTCTTTCGTGTGCCATAAAATCATAAATCATAAATCATAGCATAACCCATGTAATAGAATGAGATTCTTAATCACCATGCCATAATAACATAATCCATAGAAAAAATGCATATAATTTCATAATAATAATAATAAAACCATATATATAATGGATACATTATTCTTGAAACAAAAACATATTAAATAATGTCATTTTAGATGGAAATAGTGTAGATAAAACACATGAAATAAATTCTTGAGGAAAATATCTTTTCTTCTTCAAAATAATTTTATTTTCACAAAAATTCCATGAAATTTTAAAAGAAAATGGTTTTGTTGAAAATAATCATGCAATCTTGTAGAGGAAGCTTCATGAAAATGAGGCGTTATGAAACTGTAAAAATCTGTTCACGCCGTATAAGTTAAAAAAACATTCTCCTCGTACTTTTGTCTGAATTGTCAAAAAGTTCCTCGTGTGGTAAAAAAAAGTAAGATTACTTTAATAACATATGGTAAAATTTAAAAATGGGTAAAAGTAAATTAAACATACATGAAAACCTTTTTAGAATACAGGGACATGGATGATAACAAAAACCCCAGTAAATACTTACGAATAAACAATCTCAGATAAGAGCAAGATTGGAATAGTTATCCCTTACCTTATGTCTGATATGCTTAGTATATATGCGAACCTCCTTTATAATGATATAAATAATGTCATTGACTTATTATAGAATCATATTCATTTTTATGATATCATATATGGTTTAATTATGACTTTATATTACCCGTTCTTTTGTAAATTCGATGTAAAAGAAGCAATTTGGGTGAAATCATTTCATTTATTGTACGTGTTTCGATTTTCTGTTCATGATATTATTACTTATATCAAGATTTAATTAATTATGGATTTTAAAACATGATTTATATATAATATATATTCAGCATATATATACATATATGATAGGTCGATAAATGGAATGAAATACACCGTTCATGGAGATGGTAGGCCGTACGTACGCATGAATGTTGTTTTCGTTTCCTTATTGAATTGAATGGAATTGAGTAGATGACATACATATATGTATATATAAATACAGTATCATTATTATGTCATATATATCATTATTATTTATTATATATAACTTATAATCATTCATGAATGGTTAACATGGAGAATTAATCTCATCGCGTCGTGGAGACGGTAGTCCGTACGTACGCACGAGCGATGATATCATTCCCATCATCATGGAATTGTATTGAAGTGTATGTATAATATTTAAGAATAAATATCACTTTACAATAATCATATATAGTTATTTATTTACACCATTATACCCATCCAAGTAAGGTGGTGGTCGAAAACAGATTACACCACGGCGTGCAGACGGTATTCTGTACGTACACACGCACGGTGATTTCGTTTCCCATAGGATGGATAAAAGTAGAAATAAGGCTGTTTCATATTTATAATAACATATCAGTATATATGTAATACTTATGTTATTAATTTATAATTAGACCACTAAATAAGATGAAGAAGAAGAAGAATGAAACTTGAGAGAATCAGAAGAAGAGATCACCTCTTCTTCGGCGCACCTCCTTTAAGCTTCCTCTTAAGAAAGTAGATTTTTTTTTTGAGACGACCAGAACCTCCAGAATGTTTATAGGGAAGTTGAGAAGATAAATGGTCAGGGTTTGGCCGAGATTCAAGGCTCAAAAGGGTGTGAAGAGAAGAGGGATGGGGTGCCATTTTTATAATGGAGGAGAGGGGAACCTTAGGAAAAACATAAAATATTATTTTATAATAATGTAATATTTGGTTTTTAATAGCTCTAAATTGATTTATTTCTAAGCTGAGGTGGGGATGGGTCTAAATCCTCTCAACCAATAGGTTTTATACAAGTTTAGCTTACTATTTTATCCTTATCATTTAGATTTAAATCTAAGTTAAATAATTTAACTTTTATCGTGTATTTTTGTTTTCATACACTATATGGTTAATAAACATACTATAACAATCCAAAAGAACCCCAAGTGGTTCATTATTAATATATATATCTTTATTTTAGTGATTTGGCCGAACCATAGATTTTTAGGAATATAATAACAATTAATAATATAATTTTTTTAAAACTATTTTACGTCAATTTTGACACTATATTGTAAATAATTTTTGTGAACATCATAAAATCTTGATTAGTTCTAAAAAAGTTAATTAAATCAATAATAACATGTCATATTAACATATAAATTTATTTTAGTTCAATAAAAGTCTCAAATTACATTTATTTGGGTATTTATAATATCAATTATTTTAATATTTCATTATTTATTTAATTACTATATCACTATTGTGTCATAAATAACATAAATTTTTAAAAGTTTAAAATTATAAATAAAATACCATTAGGTAGGAAATATTTTTATCTTTCTAATGAAAATTTATATCTTTTTTTATCTTATGTATAACCCTAAATTAAAAATGTTTTAGTTATTAAACTTTGATTTTAACTATTTTAACTCATTTTTAAAAAAAATAATAATAAATGTCCTAATCTAATACAAGTGGATCTAAATGATAATATTATATTCGTAAGGTTTTTTCTGGTCTAATTATACTTATCCAATATAATTATAACATGTGTTAGGGTAATAATAGTATCATTTTTACCCTTAATGGCCCTATTTACTTTTACCCGTGTTAAATAAAAGTAAAAAGTTACTATTCACAAAAAAATATTTTTGTCTTATTGAAACACATTTTACTCCTTAATATTTACCGTGTCTCTATGATTTTTTAAATTCCACTCACAGAAGCGGTAAAATTATGTTTTATGTAAATTTTCAAATTTTTCAAGGAGGTGGGTAAAAGACAGTGAAAAGTTCAATAAAATTTTTATATATCTAAAATTATTATAAAATGAATCAAATGAATTACATTAAACATATATAGGTATTATGTATCAATTTTGAACAAAAATAAATTTAAATAAAATAAATATTTATTTAAATAATAATTCAGTTTTTAAATAGTAACATAGTGTATTCACTATTTATCAAAAATAGAATGTTTTCAGAAAAATATCCAAAATTCAACCTAGTATAATTTTGATATTACGAATTCAAAAATGAAGTCCATTTTGAATGATAAAGTTTATAAAATTTCAAAAAGTCGTTATTAATATTCATAACGGCTAGTTCATAATAATATTATAATTATGTCTCGTTTAGTGAAAATTGGTATTGCGCACTACACACGCTATCGAAGAAGGTCTTGATTGCGTGTAATGAAAGCCAAGTCAGGGCTACATGTAGTGAAAGATCCTTTTGGTGTTTCATATAACATAATCCAAATTTATTTCATTTATACATTAAACAAAATTTATACTTAATATTTCGTAGAATAATTTCCACAAAACAAACTTGAAATTGGGTGTAACACGAGCCAAGAATAGTCTTGTGTATTCTGTAAGATGATACAGTGTTGCGTATAGTACAGGATAATCTTGGTGTATTGAATAATAGAAGACATCAAAGAACATGAAAATAATATATCTCATAAAATCTCAGGGTGTTGCATTCTACCACCGTTAAAATGAATTTAGCCCTCGAAATTCATCGGGGTTATAAATGGTTTAATACTTGAAGGTTTCTATCATAGAGACCCACATCCTAAAAAACAATACTAAAACATCATTTTAAAAAGGGAATTTATAATCATAATATTCACCCAATGTAACTCATCACTAGGTTTCCACACAGGACAACATAGGTGAAAATTTGGATATGGAAAAGAAATATAACCATCAACTTCTGATGAAGAGTGGTAGAGGACATGGATATGAAAAAGCCAAAAGTCACAAATCCATAAATTTGTGCTGATCTAAGGCACCATCTAATAAATCAGATATAAGGGCACTAGGCCAGCATTTTTATTTTTCAAGATCATTTCCCTAAAGTTGAATAAATTGGAATTAGAAGAAATACTTTCTTGATTTTGGTACAATCTCACCGTTGGTCGTTCCTTGGACAATTTCCACTTTATCTCTAAAGGAAATGAATTTGAATTTGTCATTCGTGACGTGTTTGCAGATCATGTGATAGAATTATGGGTCATTCTATCTGTCTCAAAAAAATGTTAGAAAAAGTTATCAAAAATACACAAGTCCATATATACTGAGATTAATCATATATGGTTCCAAAAATGGACATATACTTAATCTATCATAGCGCTTAATAAATTAAAACTATTTTCTACTAACCAGGGACTTTCTGTAGGCCATTAGTATGCGATAAAGGCCTGTTGTACTTTAGTTGTGGCTTCGATTCCCACAACCTTGTTTGACGCGATGGGTTGGCGCTCGTCCTATGGGTTGTCATTTTTATAAAACTATACTATTATAACATTCCAGAAATAATATCGAAAAACAAGTTATATCCTTAAATAATACTGTCTTATGTCCAAAATAATCCATTCTAATCATTAGGCTTATCCAAAATACATATGTCCAATCACATAGTATAAAGAAAATGGTTACCTGAAAGGTCACATAAGAAGCACGTGAATACCATCATTTATCCCCCATATATCATAACATATATCTTGTTGGTCACATTACAAACATGTGAATACCTTAATCATGTATTCTTTTGAAAAATGAATACCCATTGATCCTTAGTGAAAACATGAATTTTGTCAAAAGATAACTCATTCCACATACCAAAATCCCAAAATTTCTATATACTCAAACCCTGATATCACTTTGTCCTTATATCAGTCATGAGCTCATGAATACTATCAAAATTTTATTTTCTCTGTATCCCTTCATTATGTGCTTATCATCTTCTTTCCAAAAATATCTGAATAACCTTTCATCGTTAATAGTACTATTCAACATATATTTTCAAATACTTTAGGAAAAACAATAGTGTAAAAATCCTTAGATGTATCTTTATTCCATAGTACCATTAAATTACCTATACAACATAACTCTTGATAAACATACAATCATTCCCCTACCTTCTTAAACCATTGACCAAGCTTCAACACTTTTTCCATCTCATATATCATTTTTAGTCTCCTCATCATCATCCACATAAATACTACCCATATGACAATGCTGATTCTCTTTATAATATTTTCCCTTAGGTCATTGGTTTGCATAATGCCCATACAATCCACATTTAAAACATCTAATCATTGTTGATGTCGTAGCAATACCATTATCCTTTTCCATGGTGTTAATTGAACTTTTTCATTTTCACTTACTGGATTTGTGTCTTTCTTTTCCATACCCAAAGCATCTTCCACTTCCTTTGAAACATTCTCTTTGATTCCTATTCCCACATGATTTACATGACAGAAATTGAACTTTGTTTCCTCTATGATCATCATGAAACTCAATATTTCTATTATTATCTGTGTCGGAAAACATACCAAAGATGAGATTATCATAACGACCCATACTTTACATACATTGTTATTACTTAAAAATTGAAGCATACTTATTACAACATATAACAAAACCACGAATGGACCATATAGGTATAGTGTCTTTAGAAACTGGGAAACATAAACAACTGGTTCATAAAGCGTCTACACTGTCTCCTATTTATTTCATCATATCTATAGTCCCTTTTGGCATATCTTACATAATAAGCTTCTTCCTGACCTGGGGAAAGAAAACATACAAAAGGGTGAGCTCAAATGCTCAGTAAGGGTAATCAAAAGAAATATCAATCACATCATATTCATAAGAACATAACATTTTGGAAATCATAACCTGCAAAAGAGAGCATAATTTCATAACATGGGATAAATCATAGTAGTGAAATGAAATCCCAATAATCATAACTTAAAACATGAAACTTTGTGGAATACACAAATAATCATATAGAATCATTTCTTATTAGTCAAGACTCATTGCGAAGAATATCTTAGTGGACAAAGTCCATTTCTGAACCGAGTTCACTCCTCGTTTCAGTCCTATTTCACTGAACCGGTATAACCTGCTATTACAGCCATGTATATCTCATGAGATATAAAAACTTTACCCAATTCATTGGAGGGAGATATAGGTCCCACCCATCCCATAATGATACCATTCTTATGTGTGCCACAAAATCATAAAACATACATCATATCATAACCCATGTAATAAAAATGGGAATCTTAAACATATTGACATCATAAAACAATTCATATAAGATAAAGGAATTCATAAAAATTTAATTCCATCACAACATAATCAAATCAATGTAATAATAGGGATATAAAAAGAACCCTTTATTATCTTATATGGAAGATAATTTTGATAAAACAATTGAACTCCATTCTTGAAGAAAATATCCTTTCTACTTGAAAACAATTTTCCTTTCATAACATGTCATACAATTTTAAACTAAAAGAAGTTGACTAAAAATAAACATGAAAACTTGTAAAGAAAGATTCTTGGAAATAATGTTTTAAAAATCCATTCATTCCGTATATGTTAAAAAAACATTCTTCTCGTACTGTTGTCGAAAAAGTCCAAAAGTACCTCGTACAAAAAACGACAAAAGATTCCTTTCATATCGTTTACTATAAACTCACCAAAGGGTAAAAATGGATTTAAACAATTGTAGGTGAATGGAAATAATATTACATATTGAGGAAACATGGATGTGGATGATAAAATACACCCCAGCAAATACCAAAGTATAAACAATCTCGGATAAAAATGAGATTGTGATATTTCCCTTACCTTAGGTCCGATTTGCCTCGTAAGTGTCTGAACCTCCTGTATAATGATTTAAATAATGTTATTGACTTATTCCAGAATCATATTTATTGTTATGATATCATATATGGTCATATTCTTAGCTTCTTAGTAGTAATATTTCATTGCTACTTGTTATTCGGGTGTTTATAACTTTTTGTTTTTATGCATGTTTTGTCTAACAAATTGGTATTCTTCTCTTTAGGTCATAGATACATCATTTCAAGAATGGTATTACTGTACTATATATCATATTTATTCATTAAATTCATTTATATAATCATAATGCAATGTAGATCATGTATAATGAATCACATCACATCGTGGAGACGGTATTCCATACGTACGCACAAGCGATGATATCATTCCCATGATCGTGGAATTGTATTGGAGTGTATGTATACTATTTCAGAATAAATATCACTTTACAATAATCATATATAGTAATTATTTACACCATTACACCCATCCAAGTAAGGTGGTGGGGGAAAATAGATTACACCACGGCGCGGAGATGGTATTCCGTACGTACGTAGGCACGATGATTTCGTTTTCCGTAGGATGGATAGATGTTGAAATAGGGTTGTTTCATAATTATAATTTCATATCAGTATATGAGTGATACAAATGTTATTACTTCATAATGAAACAACTAAAGAAGAATAAGTTCCAGAAGAAAGAATTTGGAAAGGATCAGTAATGGATATTACCTCTTTTTGACGCGCCTCTTCTTAACCTCCTCTTAGGGCACTAGGGTTGGTCTTTGAAGAATCCTAGAACCTCTATGATGATTATAGGGAAGTGAGGAAGTGAAATGGGCAGGGTTTGGCTGTAGGGACCCGTATCTTGACGTACATGGACATTACATTACTTTTGCGGAATACTTAGTACATAACAAAAACACACACACAAGGATCGTAATAGTTTAGTGTCTTTGGAAACTCGGAATAAAATCTTCTAATCGTGGGGAAAGATCTTCAACATCTCCCATAAAGATCTTCTTTTTTTTTCTACCTAAAACCTTTCTTTATATACTGGGAAAAAGTAAACATAAAAGGGTGAGCTCAAATTCTCAGTAAGGGTAAACAAAAGAAATATCAATCACATAATTTTCATAAGAACATAACATTTTTGGAAATCTTAACCTGCAAAAGAGAGCATAATTTCATAACATGGGATAAATCATAGTAGTGAAATAAAATCATAACTTAAAACATTACTCATTGTGGCATACACACATAATCATAGAGAATCATTTCTTGTTAGTGAAGACTCATTGCCAAGACTATCTTAGTGGACAAAGTCCCTTTCTGAATCGAGTAATCCTCGTTTCAGTCCTGTTTCACTGAACCGGTATAACCTACCATTCCAGCCATGTCTTTCTCATGAGATATAAAATCTTTACCCAATGAATTGGAGGGAGATATAGGTCCCACCCATCTCTTAATTAATCCTTTCTTATGTGTGCCACAAAATCATAAATCATACATCATTGCATAACCCATGTAATAAAAATGGGATTCTTAAACAACATGACATCATAAAACCATTCATATAAGATAAAGGAATTCATAAACATAATTCCATCACAACATAGTCAAATCAAGGTAAAAATATGGATAGAAACAGAACCCTTTACTATCTTATATGGAAAATAATTTTGATAAAACACTTGAATTGAATTCTTGAGGAAAATATCCTTTTTTCTTCAAAATCAATTTCTTTTCACAAAACATCATTCAATTTTAAAAGAAAGAGATTTTATTGAAAATATTCATGAAATCTTTTAGAGTAAGCTTCAAGAAAATAAGGCTTTATAAAACATTATAAATCCGTTCGTGCCGTATAAGTTAAAAAAAACATTCTTCGTACTTTTGTCGGAAAAGTCAAAAAGTACCTCGTACGAAAAACGAAAAAAGATTCCTTTCATATCCTTTACTAAAAACTCATAGAAGGGTAAAATTGGATTTAAACAATTGTAGGTGGATGAAAATAATATTACATATTGAGGGAACATGGATGTGGATGATAAAATACACCCCAGTAAATACTTACAAATAAACAATCTCGGATAAAAATGAGATTGTGATATTTCCCTTACCTTAGGTCTGACTTGCTTTGTAAGTTTCCGAACCTCCTGTATAGTGATTTAAATCATGTTATTGACTTATTACAGAATCATATTCATTGTTATGATATCATATATGGTTTAATTATGACACTATATTACCCGTTCTTTTGTAAATTCCATGTTAAAGAAGCGTTTTGGGTAAAATCGTTTTATTTATCGTAGGTGTTTTGACTTGTTGTTCATGAAATCATTATTACTTATATAATGATTTACTCACTTCCAGACTATAAAATATGATTTATATATCATCTATATTCAGTATATATATATATAATAGGTAGATAAATAAAATGAAAAAAACACCGTACGCATGAACGCTGTTTTCCTTTCCTTATTGTCTTGAAATGGAAGTAAGTAGATGACATACATATGTATATATATACATAAATCCAGTATCTTTATAATGTCATATATTTCATTATTTTTTCTTATATATACATTATAATCATTCTTAAATGGTTAACATGGAAAATGAATCTCATCGCGTCGTGGAGACGGTAGTCCGTACGTACACGCGAGCGATGATATCATTTCTATAAATATTGAATTGAATTGGAGTGGATTATACAATATATCAGAATCAATATGATGTTGTAATAACTATGTATAGTAATTCTTTACACCATTATACTCATCCATGTAAGGTGGTGGTGGAAAATAGATTACACCACGGCGTGGAGACGGTATTCCGTACGTACGCACGCGCGGTGATTTCTTTTTCCGTAGGATGGATAGATGGTGAAATAGGGTTGTTTCATACTTATAATAACATATCAGTATATGAGTGATACTGATGTTATTACTTCATAATGAAACAACCTAAGAAGAAGAAGTGGAAGAAGAAATAAAGATGAAAGAATTGGTAACGGTAATTACCTCTTCTTTGAAGTGCCTCTTTGAGACCTCCTCTTAGGGCACTAAAATTGGTCTTTGAGGAATACCAGAACCTCTAGGATGTTTCTAGGGAAGTGGAGAGGAGAAATTGGCAGGGGTTGGCCGAGCTTGAGTGCTAAAATTGGTGTGAGGAGGAGGGGGAGGAGGTGTCCTTTTATAGGGGAGGAGAGGGGCACCTTAGGAATATCTCAAAATATTATTTTATATTAAAGTCAAAATCGGTTTATAATGGTTCCAAAGGGTCTTATTTCGAAGCTAAAGTGGGGATGGGTCGAAATCCTATCAACCAATAGGATTTAGACAAGTTTAGGGTATTATTTTAACCTTATCAATTAGATTTAACTCTAAGTTAAATAATTTAACTTTTACCGTGTCTTTTTGTTTTCTTTCACTATATGGTTAATAAACTTACTATAAAATGACAAACGAACCCCAAATTGTATATTATTAATACATATATCCTTATCTAAGTCATTTGGCCGAACCTTAGATTTTTAGGAATAAAATAACAATTAATAATATAATATTTGATTTATAAACTATTTTGTGTCAATTTTGACACTATTTGATATATGATTTTTGTGAAAGTCATAAAAGAATTATATGTTCAAACCAAGTTGATTAAATCAACACTAATATATCATAGTAACCTAGAAAATTAGTGGAATTCATAAAAAGTCTTAAATTACATTTATTTTGGTATTTATATTATCAATTATGTCAATATTTCATTAATAAGATAATTACTGCATCATATTTGTGTCATAAATAAATTAAATTAATTGTTGTCTAAAAATTACAAATAAAATACCATCATGTAGGAAATCTGTTTAGCTTTCTAATGAATATTTACAATCGAATTTATCTTATGTATAACCCCATATTATAAATGATTTACTTATTAAACTTTGATTTTAACTATTTTAACCCTTCTTTAAATAAATTAATAATAAATGTCCTAATCTAATCCATGTGGGCCTAAATGGTCATATTTTATTCCTAATTTTGTTTTTGGTCGAATTACACTTGTCCAATAGAATTAGGACATGTGTTAGGGTCATATTAATATCATATTTACCCTTAGTTACCCAATTTACTATTAACCGCGGTAAAAAAAGTAAAAAGTTACTATTCACCAAAAAATTATTTTCATCTCATTGAACCACATTTTTGTCCTTGAAATTAACCGTGTCTCTCGGATTTTCGAAATTCCATTCACAAAAGCGGTAAAATTAAGTTTTATGCAAAATTCAGTTTTTTACCTACCACTTAGTGGTTTCACTATTCATCAAAAATTTAAAGTTTTCAGAAAAATACCAAAATTTCACCCTAGGCTAATTTCGATATTCTGAGTCCAAAAATGAAGTCCATTTTGAAAAATAAAATTTATATAATTTCAAAAAGTGATTTTTACTATTCATAACGGCTAGTTTTAATAGCATATCATTGTTTAGTGAAACTCGGTATTGCGTATTACACACGCTATCGAGGAAGGTCGTGATTGCGTGTAATGCAAGGCAAGTCAATGATGCGTGTTGTGCAAGCTCCTTTTGGTGTAGCGTACAACACAAGACTTTAATAAAATTAAAAATAATATTTTTTTATAAAATCTTGGGCTGTTACATTCTACCCCCCTTAAAATGAATTTCGCCCTCGAAATTCGTCGAGGTTATAAATGGTTTACTATTCGAAAGTTTCTTTAATAGAAACCCACATCGTAAAAAGGAATATCAAAACCAATCTTTAAAAACAATAGTATGAAACGTAACGGTTACCCAAATAAACTAATCATTGGGTTTCCACATAGGTGAAAATATGGATATGGAAGAGAAATCTAATCATCATGTTCTGATGGAGAGTGGTAGAGAACATGGCTATGGAAAATCCAGTAATCACAAATCCATAAATTTGTGACGATCTAAGGTACCATCTGATTCATCAGGTATAAGATGACTAGGACAACATTTTTGGTTTTCAAGATCATTTCCCTAAAGTTGAAAATTGAATTAGAATAAATACTTTCTTTATTTTGGTACAATCTCACGGTTGTTCATGCCTTGAACAATTTCCACTTCATCTCTTAAATAAATGAAGTTGAATTTGTTATTCGTGAAGTGTTAGCAGATCATGTGATAGAATGACGGGTCATTCCATCTGTCTCAAACAAAAGGTTAGCAAATATTATATACATAAGTCGATCTATAGTGAGATTAATCATATATGGTTTCTAAAATGGACTTATACTTCATATATCATACTGCTTAATATAATAAAACTAGTTTCTACTAAACTGGGACTTCCTGTAGGCCAGTGGTAGGCGATAAAGGCCAGTCGCACTTCGGTTGTGGGTTCGATTCCTACAGCCTTGTCCGAAGCGATGGGCTGTCGCCCGTCCTGCAGGTTGTCCCTTTTTCTAAAACTACGTTACTATAACATCCCATCAATAATATCGAAAATCTTCTATCCATAAACAATACTAACTTATGTCCAACATAATCCAGTCTAATCTTTAGGCTTATACATAATACTGCAGTCCACTCTCATAATATAGTGACAATGATCACCAGAGATTTAATACTGTCGTTGATCCCCACATATCATAAGATATGTCTTGTTGGTCACATTCCAAACATTCAAAGTCCTAAATCGTGTATTCTCTTGAATACCTTAGTGAAAACATGAGTGCAGTTAAAAGTTAATACTTTCCATATACCAAAATCCTCAAAATTCTATATACTCAAACCATGATATCACTTAGTCCTTATATCAATCATGAGCTCATGAATACTGTTAAACATTTCATTTTCTCGTTTTCCCTTCATTATGCGCATAATATCTCAATCACTTTGAATACCACATTAGACCAATAAATATTCCAATTTTCCAAGATACAACATTATTTTGGAATCCCATTACATAAACACTTAATCATTCCACCACATCGTTGTCATATTCAACATTGCCAATAGTGATCACATGTGACTTCCCTTTGTCCATTGCCTTAAGCGGTTGCTCATGTCGATCATCACTAACCCTTGGATTAGGGCATTTATTAGCATAATGCCCCATTTCCTTGCACTTGAAGCATTGAAGTGTTGGTCGTACGTTCTCTGCAGTGTTTGCTTTATTCACTTCATTAGAATCCCATTTTCCATTACTTCGACACTCAGCTGCTCAATGACCTTCTTTTCCACACTTAAAACATTTTCTAGTCCCTTTAAGACAATCTCCACCATGCTTCTTTCCACACTTTGTGCCTAAGGAAACATTCATCTTCTTTTCACCATTATTCTGAGTTTTCTCCTTGAACTCCATCTTTCATTTCTTGTCAAACCCATGAGATGGATATGTAACACCAACTTCCATTTCTACCTTGATAGCACAACGCACAATTTCTTCATAGCTACTGAAGTCTTTTATAGCTAATGCCCTTCGAAGACTTGGTTTTAAGCCACTGAAAAATCGATCAACTTTACTTTCAGGTTGGATGATAATACCAGAAGCGTACCTTGCAAGTCTTGTAAAATTCGCTTCATAGGTACCAACAGATTCATCATCCCTTTGCTTCAGTTCAAGAAACTCTTTCTCCATCTTTGTTCGGATAATACGAGGGAAGTACTTATTGAAAAATAAGTTCTTGAACTTGTCCCATTCCATAGACTCAATTTCATCCCTTTGCCTCGTATTGTTAATAAGATTCCACCATTGATCAGCATCTCCTTCCAAACGATACACTGCTAGGATGACTTTATCATGTTCAGAACATTGAAGAACTGAAAATATCTTTTCAGTAGTACTAATCCATTGTTCAGCAACTAATGGATCAGTAGACCCACTGAAAGAAGGTGGACGCTGCCTCATGAAGGATTCAACAGAATGTTGCTCCTTCCTTTGCTCGTTTGGAAGTCCTGCATGATTCATAGCTTGAGAAAGTTGTGTGAGCATGGCTACAAGATTTTGCATTCCGGCTCCCATATCGTTTGGTTGCTCAGGGGGACAATCATTGCATTGCCCATCACATTCCGCATTAACACGGTTCCTTCGGGTTCCAGCCATCGTCTAAAACCCCAAAAGAATAGTATGAGAGGCAAAAATCATGCTAGGGAAAACAACATAATAAAGGGGTAGTACCCGCAATATCTAACATCTTAGGTTAAATTCGAAGATCGTTAGCACAATTCTAGGACTATAACCTATACGTATACTTAACCTTAGAGACATCCCTAGACATACCTTAGAAATATCTCTAGGGATCTCACTAACGTTTTCGCATCCTAGTTTCCAAAGGTTGACTAAACCTTTCCTCTGATACCAACTATAGGGACCAGTATCTTGACGTACATGGACATTACATTACTTTTGCGGAATACTTAGTACATAACAAAAACACACACACAAGGATCGTAATAGTTTAGTGTCTTTGGAAACTCGGAATAAAATCTTCTAATCGTGGGGAAAGATCTTCAACATCTCCCATAAAGATCTTCTTTTTTTTCTACCTAAAACCTTTCTTTATATCCTGGGAAAAAGGAAACATAAAAGGGTGAGCTCAAATGCTCAGTAAGGGTAAACTAAATAAATATCAATCACATAATTTTCATAAGAACATAACATTTTTGGAAATCTTAACTTGCAAAAGAGAGCATAATTTCAAAACATGGGATAAATCATAGTAGTGAAATGAAATCATAACTTAAAACATTACTCACTGTGGCATACACACATAATCATAGATAATCATTTCTTGTTAGTCAAGACTCATTGCCAAGACTATCTTAGTGGACAAAGTCCCTTTCTGAATCGAGTAATCCTCGTTTCAGTCCTGTTTCACTGAACTGGTATAACCTACCATTCCAGCCATGTCTATATCATGAGATATAAAATCTTTACCCAATGCATTTGAGGGAGATATAGTTCCCACCCATCTCTTAATGAATCCTTTCTTATGTGTGCCACAAAATCATAACTCATACATCATTGCATAACCCATGTAATAAAAATGGGATTCTTAAACAACATGACATCATAAAACCATTCATATAAGATAAAGGAATTCATAAACATAATTCCATCACAACATAGTCAAATCAATGTAAAAATATGGATAGAAACAGAACCCTTTACTATCTTATATGGAAAATAATTTTGATAAAACACTTGAATTGAATTCTTGAGGAAAATATCCTTTCTTCTTCAAAATCAATTTCTTTTCACAAAACATCATGCAATTTTAAAAGAAAGAGATTTTATTGAAAATAGTCATGAAATCGTTTAGAGGAAGCTTCATGAAAATAAGGCTTTATAAAACAGTATAAATCCGTTCGTGCCGTATAAGTTAAAAAAAACATTCTTCATACTTTTGTCGGAAAAGTCAAAAAGTACCTCGTACGAAAAACGAAAAAAGATTCCTTTCATATCCTTTACTAAAAACTCATAGAAGGGTAAAATTGGATTTAAACAATTGTAGGTGGATGGAAATAATATTACATATTGAGGGAACATGGATGTGGATGATAAAATACACCCCAGTAAATACTTACGAATAAACAATCTTAGATAAAAATGAGATTGTGATATTTCCCTTACCTTAGGTCCGACTTGCTTTGTAAGTGTCCGAACCTCCTGTATAATGATTTAAATCATGTTATTGACTTATTACAGAATCATATTCATTGTTATGATATCATATATGGTTTACTTATGACACTATATTACCCGTTCTTTTGTAAATTCCATGTTAAAGAAGCGTTTTGGGTAAAATCGTTTTATTTATCGTAGGTGTTTTGACTTGTTGTTCTTGACATCATTATTACTTATATCATGATTTACTCACTTCCAGAATATAAAATATTATTTATATATCATCTATATTCAGTATATATATATATAATAGGTAGATAAATAAAATGAAAAAAACACCGTACGCATGAACGCTGTTTTCCTTTCCTTATTGTCTTGAAATGGAAGTAAGTAGATGACATACATATGTATATATATACATAAATCCAGTAGCTTTATAATGTCATATATTTCATTATTATTTCTTATATATACATTATAATCATTCTTAAATGGTTAACATGGAGAATGAATCTCATCGCGTCGTGGAGACGGTAGTCCGTACGTACGCACGAGCGATGATATCATTTCTATAAATATTGAATTGAATTGGAGGGGATTATACAATATATCAGAATCAATATGATGTTCTAATAACTATGTATAGTTATTCTTTACACCATTATACCCATCCATGTAAGGTGGTGGTGGAAAATAGATTACACCACGGCGTGGAGACGGTATTCCGTACGTACGCACGCGCGGTGATTTCTTTTTCCGTAGGATGGATAGATGGTGAAATAGGGTTGTTTAATACTTATAATAACATATCAGTATATGAGTGATACTGATGTTATTACTTCATAATGAAACAACCTAAGAAGAAGAAGTGGAAGAAGAAATAAAGATGAAAGAATTGGTAAAGGTAATTACCTCTTCTTTGAAGTGCCTCTTTGAGACCTCATCTTAGGGCACTAAAATTGGTCTTTGAGGAAGACCAGAACCTCTAGGATGTTGCTAGGGATGTGGAGAGGAGAAATTTTCAGGGGTTGGCCGAGCATGAGTGCTCAAATTGGTGTGAGGAGGAGGGGGAGGAGGTGTCCTTTTATAGGGGAGGAGAGGGGCACCTTAGGAATATCTCAAAATATTATTTTATATTAAAGTCAAAATCGGTTTATAATGGTTCCAAAGGGTCTTATTTCGAAGCTAAAGTGGGGATGGGTAGAAATCATATCAACCAATAGGATTTAGAAAAGTTTAGGGTATTATTTTAACCTTATCAATTAGATTTAACTCTAAGTTAAATAATTTAACTTTTACCGTGTCTTTTTGTTTTCTTTCACTATATGGTTAATAAACTTACCATAACATGCCAAACGAACCCCAAATTGTATATTATTAATACATATATCCTTATCTAAGTCATTTGGCCGATCCTTTGATTTTTAGGAATAAAATAACAATTAATAATATAATATTTTATTTAAAAACTATTTTGTGTCAATTTTGACACTATTTGATATATGATTTTTCTGAAAGTCATAACAGAATTATATGTTAGAACCAAGTTGATTAAATCAACACTAATATATCATAGTAACCTAGAAAATTAGTGTAATTCATAAAAAGTCTTAAATTACATTTATTTTGGTATTTATATTATCAATTATGTCAATATTTCATTAATAAGATAATTACTGCATCATCTTTGTGTCATAAATAAATTAAATTATTTGATGTCTAAAAATTACAAATAAAATACCATCATGTAGGAAATCTTTTTATATTTCTAATGAATATTTACAATCGAATTTATCTTATGTATAACCCCATATTATAAATGATTTACTTATTAAACTTTGATTTTAACTATTTTAACCCTTCTTTAAATAAATTAATAATAAATGTCCTAATCTAATCCAAGTGGGCCTAAATGGTCATATTTTATTCCTAAGATTGTTTTTGGTCGAATTACACTTGTCCAATAGAATTAGGACATGTGTTAGGGTAATATTAATATCATATTTACCCTTAGTTACCCAATTTACTATTAACCGCGGTAAAAAAAGTAAAAAGTTACTATTCACCAAAAAATTATTTTCATCTCATTGAACCACATTTTTGTCCTTGATATTAACCGTGTCTCTCGGATTTTCGAAATTCCATTCACAAAAGCGGTAAAATTAAGTTTTATGCAAAATTCAGTTTTTTACCTACCACTTAGTGGTTTCACTATTCATCAAAAATTGAAAGTTTACAGAAAAATACCAAAATTTCACCCTAGGCTAATTTCGATATTCTGAGTCCAAAAATGAAGTCCATTTTGAAAAATAAAATTTATAAAATTTCAAAAAGTGATTTTTACTATTCATAACGGCTAGTTTTAATAGCATATCATTGTTTAGTGAAACTCGGTATTGCGTATTACACACGCTATCGAGGAAGGTCGTGATTGCGTGTAATGCAAGGCAAGTCAAGGATGCGTGTTGTGCAAGCTCCTTTTGGTGTAGCGTACAACACAAGACTTTAATAAAATTAAAAAGAATATTTTTTTATAAAATCTTGGGCTGTTACATTCTACCCCCCTTAAAATGAATTTCGCCCTCGAAATTCGTCGGGGTTATAAATGGTTTACTATTCGAAAGTTTCTTTAATAGAAACCCACATCGTAAAAAGGAATATCAAAACCAATCTTTAAAAACAATAGTATGAAACGTAACGGTTACCCAAATAAACTAATCATTGGGTTTCCACATAGGTGAAAATATGGATATGGAAGAGAAATCTAATCATCATGTTCTGATGGAGAGTGGTAGAGAACATGGCTATGGAAAATCCAATAATCACAAATCCATAAATTTGTGACGATCTAAGGTACCATCTGATTCATCAGGTATAAGATCACTAGGACAACATTTTTGGTTTTCAAGATCATTTCCCTAAAGTTGAAAATTGAATTAGAATAAATACTTTCTTTATTTTGGTACAATCTCACGGTTGTTCATGCCTTGAACAATTTCCACTTCATCTCTTAAATAAATGAAGTTGAATTTGTTATTCGTGAAGTGTTAGCAGATCATGTGATAGAATGACGGGTCATTCCATCTGTCTCAAACAAAAGGTTAGCAAATATTATATACATAAGTCGATCTATAGTGAGATTAATCATATATGGTTTCTAAAATGGACTTATACTTCATATATCATACTGCTTAATATAATAAAACTAGTTTCTACTAAACTGGGACTTCCTGTAGGCCAGTGGTAGGCGATAAAGGCCAGTCGCACTTCGGTTGTGGGTTCGATTCCTACAGCCTTGTCCGAAGCGATGGGCTGTCGCCCGTCCTGCAGGTTGTCCCTTTTTCTAAAACTACGTTACTATAACATCCCATCAATAATATCGAAAATCTTCTATCCATAAACAATACTAACTTATGTCCAACATAATCCAGTCTAATCTTTAGGCTTATACATAATACTGCAGTCCACTCTCATAATATAGTGACAACGATCACCAGAGATTTAATACTGTCGTTGATCCCCACATATCATAAGATATGTCTTGTTGGTCACATTCCAAACATTCAATGTCCTAAATCGTGTATTCTCTTGAATACCTTAGTGAAAACATGAGTGCAGTTAAAAGTTAATACTTTCCATATACCAAAATCCTCAAAATTCTATATACTCAAACCATGATATCACTTAGTCCTTATATTAATCATGAGCTCATGAATACTGTTAAACATTTCATTTTCTCGTTTTCCCTTCATTATGCGCATAATATCTCAATCACTTTGAATACCACATTAGACAAATAAATATTCCAATTTTCCAAGATACAACATTATTTTTGATTCCCATTACATAAACACTTAATCATTCCACCACATCATTGTCATATTCAACATTGCCAATAGTGATCGCATGTGACTTCCCTTTGTCCTTTGCCTTAAGCGGTTGCTCATGTCGATCGTCACTAACCCTTGGATTAGGACATTTATTAGCATAATGCCCCATTTCCTTGCACTTGAAGCATTGAAGTGTTGGTCGTACATTCTCTGCAGTGTTTGCTTTATTCACTTCATTAGAATCCCATTTTCCATTACTTCGACACTCAGCTGCTCGATGACCTTCTTTTCCACACTTAAAACATTTTCTAGTCCCTTTAAGACAATCTCCACCATGCTTCTTTCCACACTTTGTGCATAAGGAAACATTCATCTTCTTTTCACCATTATTCTGAGTTTTCTCCTTGAACTCCATCTTTCGTTTCTTGTCAAACCCATGAGATGGATATGTAACACCAACTTCCATTTCTACCTTGATAGCACAACGCACAATTTCTTCATAGCTGCTGAAGTCTCTTATAGCTAATGCCCTTCGAAGACTTGGTTTTAAGCCACTGAAAAATCGATCAACTTTACTTTCAGGTTGGATGATAATACCAGAAGCGTACCTTGCAAGTCTTGTAAAATTAGCTTCATAGGTACCAACAGATTCATCATCCCTTTGCTTCAGTTCAAGAAACTCTTTCTCCATCTTTGTTCGGAGAATACGAGGGAAGTACTTATTGAAAAATAATTTCTTGAACTCGTCCCATTCCATAGACTCAATTTCATCCCTTTGCCTCGTATTCTTAATTAGATTCCACCATTGATCAGCATCTCCTTCCAAACGATACACTGCTAGGATGACTTTATCATGTTCAGAACATTGAAGAACTGAAAATATCTTTTCAGTAGTACTAATCCATTGTTCAGCAACTAATGGATCAGTAGACCCACTGAAAGAAGGTGGACGCTGCCTCATGAAGGATTCAACAGAATGTTGCTCCTTCCTTTGCTCGTTTGGATGTCCTGCATGATTCATAGCTTGAGAAAGTTGTGTGAGCATGGCTACAAGATTTTGCATTCCGGCTCCCATATCGTTTGGTTGCTCAGGGGGACAATCATTGCATTGCCCATCACATTCCGCATTAACACGGTTCCTTCGGGTTCCAGCCATCGTCTAAAACCCCAAAAGAATAGTATGAGAGGCAAAAATCATGCTAGGGAAAACAACATAATAAAGGGGTAGTACCCTCAATATCTAACATCTTAGGTTAAATTCGAAGATCGTTAGCGCAATTCTAGGACTATAACCTATACGTATACTTAACCTTAGAGACATCCCTAGACATACCTTAGAAATATCTCTAGGGATCTCACTAACGTTTTCGCATCCTAGTTTCCAAAGGTTGACTAAACCTTTCCTCTGATACCAACTGTAGGGACCCGTATCTTGACGTACATGGACATTACATTACTTTTTCGGAATACTTAGTACATAACAAAAACACACACACAAGGATCGTAATAGTTTAGTGTCTTTGGAAACTTGGAATAAAATCTTCTAATCGTGGGGAAAGATCTTCAACATCTCCCATAAAGATCTTCTTTTTTTTCTACCTAAAACCTTTCTTTATATCCTGGGAAAAAGGAAACATAAAAGGGTGAGCTCAAATGCTCAGTAAGGGTAAACAAAAGAAATATCAATCACATAATTTTCATAAGAACATAACATTTTTGGAAATCTTAACCTGCAAAAGAGAGCATAATTTCATAACATGGGATAAATCATAGTAGTGAAATGAAATCATAACTTAAAACATTACTCATTGTGTCATACACACATAATCATAGAGAATCATTTCTTGTTAGTCAAGACTCATTGCCAAGACTATCTTAGTGGACAAAGTCCCTTTCTGAATCGAGTAATCCTCGTTTCAGTCCTGTTTCACTGAACCGGTATAACCTACCATTCCAGCCATGTCTATCTCATGAGATATAAAATCTTTACCCAATGCATTGGAGGGAGATATAGGTCCCACCCATCTCTTAATGAATCCTTTCTTATGTGTGCCACAAAATCATAAATCATACATCATTGCATAACCCATGTAATAAAAATGGGATTCTTAAACAACATGACATCATAAAACCATTCATATAAGATAAAGGAATTCATAAACATAATTCCATCACAACATAGTCAAATCAATGTAAAAATATGGATAGAAACAGAACCCTTTACTATCTTATATGGAAAATAATTTTGATAAAACACTTGAATTGAATTCTTGAGGAAAATATCCTTTCTTCTTCAAAATCAATTTCTTTTCACAAAACATCATGCAATTTTAAAAGAAAGAGATTTTATTGAAAATAGTCATGAAATCTTTTAGAGGAAGCTTCATTAAAATAAGGCTTTATAAAACAGTATAAATCTGTTCGTGCCGTATAAGTTAAAAAAACATTCTTCGTTCTTTTGTCGGAAAAGTCAAAAAGTACCTCGTACGAAAAACGAAAAAAGATTCCTTTCATATCCTTTACTAAAAACTCATAGAAGGGTAAAATTGGATATAAACAATTGTAGGTGGATGGAAATAATATTACATATTGAGGGAACACGGATGTGGATGATAAAATACACCCCAGTAAATACTTACGAATAAACAATCTCGGATAAAAATGAGATTGTGATATTTCCCTTACCTTAGGTCCGACTTGCTTTGTAAGTGTACGAACCTCATGTATAATGATTTAAATAATGTTATTGACTTATTACAGAATCATATTCATTGTTATGATATCATATATGGTTTACTTATGACACTATATTACCCGTTCTTTTGTAAATTCCATGTTAAAGAAGCGTTTTGGGTAAAATCGTTTTATTTATCGTAGGTGTTTTGACTTGTTGTTCTTGACATCATTATTACTTATATCATGATTTACTCACTTCCAGAATATAAAATATGATTTATATATCATCTATATTCAGTATATATATATATATATAATAGGTAGATAAATAAAATGAAAAAAACACCGTACGCATGAACGCTGTTTTCCTTTCCTTATTGTCTTGAAATGGAAGTAAGTAGTTGACATACATATGTATATATATACATAAATCTAGTAGCTTTATAATGTCATATATTTCATTATTATTTCTTATATATACATTATAATCATTCTTAAATGGTTAACATGGAGAATGAATCTCATCGCGTCGTGGAGACGGTAGTCCGTACGTACGCACGAGCGATGATATCATTTCTATAAATATTGAATTGAATTGGAGTGGATTATACAATATATCAGAATCAATATGATTTTGTAATAACTATGTATAGTTATTCTTTACACCATTATACTCATCCATGTAAGGTGGTGGTGGAAAATAGATTACACCACGGCGTGGAGACGGTATTCCGTACGTACGCACGCGCGGTGATTTCTTTTTCCGTAGGATGGATAGATGGTGAAATAGGGTTGTTTCATACTTATAATAACATATCAGTATATTAGTGATACTGATGTATTTACTTCATAATGAAACAACCTAAGAAGAAGATGTGGAAGAAGAAATAAAGATGAAAGAATTGGTAACGGTAATTACCTCTTCTTTGAAGTGCCTCTTTGAGACCTCCTCTTAGGGCACTAAAATTGGTCTTTTAGGAAGACCAGAACCTCTAGGATGTTGCTAGGGAAGTGGAGAGGAGAAATTGGCAGGGGTTGGCCGAACTTGAGTGCTCAAATTGGTGTGAGGAGGAGGGGGAGGAGGTGTCCTTTTATAGGGGAGGAGAGGGGCACCTTAGGAATATCTCAAAATATTATTTTATATTAAAGTCAAAATCGGTTTATAATGGTTCCAATGGGTCTTATTTCGAAGCTGAAGTGGGGATGGGTCGAAATCCTATCAACCAATAGGATTTAGACAAGTTTAGGGTATTATTTTAACCTTATCAATTAGATTTAACTCTAAGTTAAATAATTTAACTTTTACAGTGTCTTTTTGTTTTCTTTCACTATATGGTTAATAAACTTACTATAACATGCCAAACGAACCCCAAATTGTATATTATTAATAAATATATCCTTATCTAAGTCATTTGGCCGAACCTTAGATTTTTAGGAATAAAATAACAATTAATAATATAATATTTGATTTAAAAACTATTTTGTGTCAATTTTGACACTATTTGATATATGATTTTTGTGAAAGTCATAACAGAATTATATGTTCGAACCAAGTTGATTAAATCAACACTAATATATCATAGTAACCTAGAAAATTAGTGGAATTCATAAAAAGTCTTAAATTACATTTATTTTGGTATTTATATTATCAATTATGTCAATATTTCATTAATAAGATAATTACTGCATCATCTTTGTGTCATAAATAAATTAAATTATTTGATGTCTAAAAATTACAAATAAAATACGATCATGTAGGAAATCTTTTTAGCTTTCTAATGAATATTTAAAATCGAATTTATCTTATGTATAACCCCATATTATAAATGATTTACTTATTAAACTTTGATTTTAACTATTTTAACCCTTCATTAAATAAATTAATAATAAATGTCCTAATCTAATCCAAGTGGGCCTAAATGGTCATATTTTATTCCTAAGTTTGTTTTTGGTCGAATTACACTTGTCCAATAGAATTAGTACATGTGTTAGGGTAATATTAATATCATATTTACCCTTAGTTACCCAATTTACTATTAACCGCGGTAAAAAAAGTAAAAAGTTACTATTCACCAAAAAATTATTTTCATCTCATTGAACCACATTTTAGTCCTTGATATTAACCGTGTCTCTCGGATTTTCTAAATTCCATTCACAAAAGCGGTAAAATTAAGTTTTATGCAAAATTCAGTTTTTTACCTACCACTTAGTGGTTTCACTATTCATCAAAAATTGAAAGTTTTCAGAAAAATACCAAAATTTCACCCTAGGCTAATTTCGATATTCTGAGTCCAAAAATGAAGTCCATTATGAAAAATAAAATTTATAAAATTTCAAAAAGTGATTATTACTATTCATAACGGCTAGTTTTAATAGCATATCATTGTTTAGTGAAACTCGGTATTGCGTATTACACACGCTATCGAGGAAGGTCGTGATTGCGTGTAATGCAAGGCAAGTCAAGGATGCGTGTTGTGCAAGCTCCTTTGGGTGTAGCGTACAACACAAGACTTTAGTAAAATTAAAAAGAATATTTTTTTATAAAATCTTGGGCTGTTACATTGGCCAAGCATGAAGGCTCAAATTTGTGTGAGGAGGAGGGGGAGGAGGTGCCCTTTTATAAGGGAGGAGAGGGGCACCTTTGGAAATATAAGAAATATTAGTTTATATTAAATCCCAACCCCACATAAAAACTTCCAAAATGACTCATATTCAAAGATTAGATGAGATAGGGTTTTAATATCATCAACCAATAATATTTAGACATGTTAGGAATTTATTTTAAACATTATCAACTTGATTTATCCTTATTTATCAATTTAATTTTATTTGTTGTAATAATATTCTAAATTTTAAATTATTATTAATAATTACATATGTGTTTTGAATTTTCCATTATTTGACAGTTTATGACATTGTCGACCATATAAATTTTAATTTATAATTTTTAAATATTTTTGTGATTTTTAAACAATTTTATAATATGTTATTTTTATAAAATAACAATAGTGTCAATTTTGACACTATTCATTTATTTGAATTTACATAAAATATATACACAGGATATGTTAGAACTAAAGGCTTTAAGAGATTAATAAAATGTCATATGTTTCTAGAAAATTAGTGGAGCACATTAAATAGTGCATATAATAATAATTTTAATATTTTTAAAACCATTTATTTGATATTTTAATTAATAAAATAATTTCAACATCACTATTGTGTCATAAGTAATAATAATTATTTAATCCCTAATAATTCTAAATAAATTCCTATGATGTAGATAATTGTATTATTTTTCTAGAGACTATTCATGTTCTAAGTTTCATTAGTTTCATCTCCAAATTAAAATTATTATACTTATAAGATTTAAGAAAGTGACACGTTGTCACATTCTTTGGTTTTAATAATAATTAAATTATTTTCATGGACAAAAGTCCATTAAATGAATCTCTTACGACACTTAGGTGATATGGGTCGACTTTTAGTCATCCAATAGGATTTTGGAAGGTGTTAGGGTAATTTTATAATCTTATATTTACCCTTAATTACCCGATTTACCTTTAACTATGGCAAATAAAATTTACCGTAGTTGCTATTCATAATTCCCAAAAATAAAAAGTATCCTATTAACATAATTTGGACCCAGAGATTCTGAATATGGAATCCATTTTTCAAAATTCAAAACATATAAGTTGCAGTAATTAATTTAAAATAAATCCCATTGTTATGAAAACAGGTTTTAGAAGTTAAAACATTGCCAAAGATTGAAATGTTTTTACCTATGAATTCAATGTGAAATTAATGCTAATGACATAAATTATATTAAATGGTAAAAATATATTCTATCTATAATTTAAAATCATTCAATATTATAATTTAACCATATAAATTATCTCAATGAAAAAAGTTTTTTTTAAATTAAAAATTAGCATATTTTTACTATTCATCAAAATATGAATCTTTTCAGAAAAATATAAAAAATTTATCCAAAGTGAATTTTTATATCGTGATTCAAAATAAGAATTTTATTTTGTCAAATTGAACTTATAAACGTGTTAAAAACTAGATTTAATGTGGGTGCGCCATCAAAAGGCGGCAAAACTGCATTTTTTAATAAATACTTATTTTACCCAAAAAAATTATTTTGTTCTCTTACCATGTTCTAGAAAATGTGTAAGGTGAATAATAATGTTGTAAAATTTAAAATTCAGTTAATACTATTCATAACGGCTAGTTTATAATATTATAATAATATATCATTGTTTAGTGGAACTCGGTATAGCGTACTACATACGCTATCGAGGAAGGTCGCGATTGCGTGCAGCGAAAGATTCCTTTATGGCTTATATAACATAAAAACAAAATATTTCTCATAAAAGTCGCCGATGGTACATTCTACCCCCCTTAAAATGAATTTCGCCCTCAAAATTCCTCACTTTGTAACAAACAGATGAGGATACCTCTCTCTCATCATATCCTCAAGCTCCCATGTAGCTTCTTCTAATTGGTGGTTCCTCCATAAAACTTTCACCATGCGAGTGGTCTTGTTTCGTAGGACTTTTTCGCTAGGATCCAGAATATCTATCGGTTTTTCTTCATAAGAAAGATCTTTCTCCAGCGGTACAACATCTGAGCTGAGTACATGTGAAGGATCAGGTATGTACTTTCTCAGGAGAGATACATGGAACACATCGTGAACTTGAGAGAGATTCGGTGGAAGCGCCAATCGGTAAGCTACCTTCCCAACACGATCTAGTATTTCGAAAAGACCGATATATCTAGGGCTCAACTTCCCCTTCTTTCCAAATCTCATGACCCACTTCCAGGGAGATATTTGCAAGAACACTTTATCACCCACTTCAAACTCTAGGTCTTTTCTTCAGTTGTCGGCAATACTTTTCTGTCGACTCTGAGCTGCTCTTATGTGTTGTTGAATATATCATACCTTTTCTGCCATCTCATCAACAATATCAGGTCCTAATAGCTTTCTTTCCCCAACTTCATCCCAGAATGTTGGAGTCCTGCATTTCTTTCCATAGAGAGCTTCATAAGGAGCCATCTGAATACTAGAGTGAAAGCTATTATTATAAGAAAATTACACCAAAGGTAGGTGTTGATCCCAACCACCTTTGAAATCCATAGAGCAAGCTCTCAACATAACTTCTATAGTTTGAATTGTTATCTCAGACTGACCGTTTTTCTGAGGATGATAAGTAGTGCTGAAACTCAACTCTGTATCCAGAGTATGCTGAAGACTTCTCCAGAACTTTGAGGTAATCCTCAGATCCCTATCAGATATAATATATAGTGGTACTCGATGCAATCTTACCACTTCCTTTAAATATATCCTAGAAAGCTGCTCTAGAGAGAAATTCTCTCTAATAGAGATGAAGTGTGGAGACTTTGTAAGACGATCAACTATGACCCAGATAGCATTATTTCCTTTGGATGTTTTAGGAACTCCTGTGACAAAGTCCATAGTTATGTTTTCACATTTCCATTCGGGTATGGGTAATGGTTGTAACATCCCCTTATACTTCTGTCTCTTAGCTTTAACTTGCTGACAAACCAAGCATCGAGAGACATATTCAGCAACATTTATTTTCATTCCATCCCACCAGAAGTACTCTTTCATGTCCCTATACATCTTCGTGCTTCCAGGATGAATAGAGAATGAAGAACTATGAGCCTCATCTAGCAGCTCCTTCTTTAATTCAGGGATGGGAGGAACACAAACCCGATTCTTGAAATTTATTATCCCATCACAATCAAGTTTGAATTCAGGAACATTTCTCACTTTATTTTGTAACTCGACATCTTCTTTCTATGCCTCTTTAATCGTCACATGTATAGATGGTTGAACATTCATTTGAGAAAGATATGATTTTCCCCCTTCCATTATAATTCCAAGATCCAACCTTTGTAAATCTATAAATATTGGATCTTTTGTGATCCTCAACATGGATAAACTGGCATGGTCTTGTCGACTTAATGCATCTGCCACCTTGTTTACTTTCCTAGGGTGGTAATGAATTGAGCAGTCGTAATCCTTAATCAGCTCCAACCATCTTCTTTGTAGCATATTCATCTCTTTCAGTGTGAAAATATACTTTAAACTTTTATTATCAGTATAAATATCACACCTTTCACCATAAAGGTAAGGCATCCAAATCTTTAATGCAACGATTACCGCAGCTAACTCTAAATCATGAGTTGGGTAATTTTGCTCATGTATTTTCATCAGTCTTGAGGCATAAACTATCACCATATCATTTTGCATGAGAACACACCCCAAAACCTTCTTGGATGCATCATTGTAGATCACAAACCTTTCTCCACTACAAGGCAGTGTGAGCACAGGTGCATTAGATAACCTTCTTTTCAACACCTTGAAATTCTCTTCACATTCCTCCGTCCAAATAAACTTAAATCCTTTCTGAGTCAACTTTGTGAGTGGATTAGATAATCGTGAAAAATCTTTCACAAAACGTAGATAATATCCAGCCAAACCAAGAAAACTTTGGATCTCAGTTACTGTTTGTGGTCTCGACCATCTTTTGATAACCTCTGTTTTTGCTGGATCCACAGATATCCCCTATTTTGAGATTATGTGACCCAAAAATGAAACTCTTTGAAGCCAAAATACACACTTGGTAAATTTGGCATAAAGCTTCTCCTTTCTCAGGGTCTTCAATATAATTCTCAAGTGATCTTCATGTTCTTCCTTGGTCTTTAAATATACAATAATATCGTCTATAAAGACAACCACAAACTGATCAAGATAGTTTCTAAAGACTCTATTCATTAGATCCATGAAGATAGGTGGGGCATCAGTAAGACCAAATGACATCACTATAAATTCATTGTGTTCATACCTTGTACAGAAATCCGTCTTTGGTATATCCTCCCTTTTGACCCTTAATTGGTGATACCCTGAACGAAGATCAATCTTGGAAATGTATTGAGATCTGCTTAGTTGGTCAAATATGTCATCAATGCGCGGGAGAGGATATTTTTTCTTGATAGTGATCTTGTTAAGTTCTCGATAATCAATGCAGAGTCTCATTGATCCATCTTTCTTCTTAACAAATTGAACAGGTTCTCCCCAAGGTGACGCACTAGGGCGTATGGATCCTTTATCAAGATTATCTTGGAGTTCATTCTTCAATTCCTGCAACTCAATTGGGGTCATTCTATAAGGTGTCCTTGAAATAGGCAAAGCACCCGGTACGAGTTCTATTGAAAACTCAACTTCACGATTTGGTGGAAGACCCAGCAATTCCTCCAGAAAGACATCATCAAACTCCCGTACAATGGGAATATTCTTAATTGTGAGTTTGTCACCAACCATTTGAGATAAATAACCTTCATTAAGTGGAATCAAGACCCATAATATGGAAGAAATTTTCACTGTAAGTTTATGTTCATACTTGCATCGATAGACGATCATAGATTGATCTGGAATATGAAATGTGACTTCCCGTCTTTGGAAATTGATATGAGCTCCATATAATGAAAGCCAATACATGCCATGAATCACATCAAATTACACTATAGAAAGGATCACAAGATTTGCAGGAAGCACTTTCCCACAAACTTCAATCGGAGAAGAATTATAAACTTTTGATGCGACTGTTGTGCCATTAGGGGTTGTCACAGCTAACTCAACATCTAATTGTTGAGGTAATACAGTGATATCCTTATAAAATTATTCAGAAATAAAGGACTGGGTGGATCCAGAATCAAATAAAACATTTTCTACTTTAGAGTGGATGGTAAGTTTACCTTTCACCACACCGTTATCGTACTCCACATCGCTGATAGAAATTGCATGTGACTTTCCTTTGTCTTTATCCTTAAGAGTTTTTTGACGTCGACCATCATCATCAAACCTTAGATTTGGGAATTGATTGGCATAATTCCCCATCTCCTTGCACATGAAACATTGAAGTGTAGTAGGTTCATTCTGTGTTTCCCTTCCTTTGTTTGTATCATTAGACATATTCTTCCCATCATTACGGCATTCAAATGCCCGATGACCTTCCATTCCACATTTGAAACATTTACTTGTCCCTTTAAGACAACTACCTCCATGTTTCTTTCTACACTTTGAGCATAAGGGAAAGCTCATCTTTTTTTTAGTGTGCTCTTCAGATTTTCCTTTGAATTCCATTTTCCTCTTCTTATCAAACCCATATGACTGATGGGTTACTCCAATCTCCATCTCGACTTTGAGGGAACATCGAACGATTTCCTCGTAGCTATTAAAGTCCCTTATGGCTAACGCCCTTCGAAGACTTGGTTTTAAGCCACTAAAGAATCGATTGATCTTACTCTCAAGTTGGATAATAATACCAAAAGCGTACCTTGCAAGTCTTGTAAAATTTTCCTCATAGGTACCAACAGATTCATCATCCTTTTGCTTCAGTTCAAGAAACTTTTTCTCTATCTTTTTTCGAATAATACGAGAGAAGTACATATTGAAAAATAAGTTCTTGAACTCGTCACATTCCATGGACTCAATTTCATCCCTTTACCTCATATTCTTAATAAGATTCCACCATTGATCAACATCACCTTCCAAATGATACACTGCTAGGATTACTTTATCATGTTCAGAACATTGAAGAACTGAAAATATCATTTCAGTAGTATTAATCCATTGTTCAACAACTAATGGATCAGTAGAACCGCTGAAAGAAGGTGGATGCTGCCTTATGAAGGATTCAACAGAATGTTGCTCCCTCCTTTGCTCGTTTGGAAGTCCTGCATGATTAATATCTTGAGAAAGTTGTGTGAGAATGGCTACATGATTTTTCATTCCAGCTCCCATAACGTTTGGTTGCTCAGGGGGGTAATCATTGCATTGCCCATCGCATTCCGCATTAACACGGTTCCTTCGGGTTCCAGCCATTGACTAAAACCAAGAAGAATAGTGTGAGCAACACTAATTATAATAGGAAAACAACATAATCAAGAATAAAATTTCACACTTAAGGTCTTATCATAGGTTGTTCATGGCCATTTCTAAAACACTAATATTGTGTTCTATGCTTAGACTTATCCTTAGGGTTCTTACTAAGGCTTTCACATCCTAGTTTCCAAAGGTTGACTATACCTTTCCTATGATACCAACTATAACGACCCATACATTACATACATTGTTATTACTTAAAAATTGAAGCATACTTATTACAACATATATCAAAACCATGAAAGGACCGTATAGGTATAGTGTATTTAGAAACTGGGAAACATAAACAACTGGTTTATAAAGCGTCTACACTGTCTCCCATTTATTTCATCATATCTATAGTCCCTTTTGGCATATCTTACTTAATAAGATTATTCCTGACCTGGGGAAAACAACATACAAAAGGGTGAGCTCAAATGCTCAGTAAGGGTAAACAAAAGAAATATCAATCACATCATATTCATAAGAACATAACATTTTGGAAATCTTAACCTGCAAATGAGAGCATAATTTCATAACATGGGATAAATCATAGTAGTGAAATGAAATCCCAATAATCATAACATAAATCATGAAACATTATGAAATTCACACATAATCATAGAGAATCATTTCTTATTATTCAAGACTCATTTCCAAGACTATCTTAGTGGACAAAGTCCATTTCTGAACCGAGTTCACTCCTCGTTTCAGTCCTGTTTCAATGAACCGGTATAACCTGCCGTTCCAGCCATGTCTATCCCATGAGATATAAAATATTTACCCAATTCATTGGAGGGAGATATAGGTCCCACCCATCTCATAATGATACCATTCTTATGTGCGCCACAAAATCATAAGACATACATCATAGCATAACCCATGTAATAAAAATGGGAATCATAAACATCGTTACATCATAAAACAATTCATATAAGATACAGGAATTCATAAAAATTTAATTCCATCACAACATAATCAAATCAATGTAATAATAGGGATAGAAACAGAACCCTTTATTATCTTAGATGGAAGATAATTTTGATAAAACACTTGAACTCCATTCTTGAGGAAAATATCCTTTCTACTTCAAAAACATTTTCCATTCATAACAAGTCATACAATTTTAAACTAAAAGATGTTGATTAAAAATAAACTTGAAAACTTGTAAAGGAATATTCTTGGAAATAATGTTTCAAAAATCCATTCATGCCGTATAAGTTTAAAAAACATTCTTGTCGTACTTTTGTCGGAAAAGTCAAAAAGTACCTCGTACGAAAAACGACAAAAGATTCCTTTCATATCTTTTACTATAAACTAATCAAAGGGTAAAAATGGATTTAAAAAATTTTAGGTGGATGTAAATAATATTACATATTGAGGAAACATGGATGTGGATGATAAAATACACCCCAGTAAATACCAAAGTATAAACAATCTTGGATAAAAATGAGATTGTGATATTTCCCTTACCTTAGGTCCGATTTGCCTCGTAAGTGTCCGAACCTCCTGTATAATGATTTTAATAATGTTATTGACTTATTCTAGAATCATAATTATTGATATGATATCATATATGGTCATATTCTTAGCTTCTTAGTAGTAATATTTCATTACTACTTGTTATTCGGGTGTTTATAACTTTTTGTTTTTATGCGTGTTTTGTCGAATAAATTCTTATTATTCTCTTTAGGTTATAGATACATCATTTCCAGAATGGTATTAATGTACTATATATCATATTTATTCATTAAATTCATTTATATAATCATTATGCAATGAAGATCATGTAGAACGAATCACATCACATCGTGGAGACGGTATTCCGTACGTACGCACGAGCGATGACATCGTTCCCATGATCGTGGAATTGTATTGGAGTGTATGTATACTATTTCATAATCAATATAACTTTACAATAATCATATATAGTAATAATTTACACCATTTTACCCATCCAAGTATGGTGGTGGGGGGAAATATATTACACCACGGCGAGGAGACGGTATTCCCTACGTACACATGCGTGGTGATTTTGTTTTCCGTAGGATGGATAGATGTTGAAATAGGGTTGTTTCATACTTATAATTACATATCATTATATGAGTGATACTGATGTTATTACTTCATAATGAAACAACTAAAGAATAAGAAGTTGAAGAATAATGAATTTGGAAAGGATCGGTAATGGATATTACCTATTTTTGACGCGCCTCTTCTTAACCTCCTCTTAGGGCACTAGGGTTGGTCTTTGAAGAAGACTAGAACCTCTATGATGATTCTAGGGAAGTGGGGAACTGAAATGGGCAGGGTTTGGCCGAGCTTGGAGGCTCAAATTGGTGTGAGGAGGAGGGGGAGGAGGTGCCCTTTTATAAGGGTGGAGAGGGGCACCTTTGGAAATATAAGAAATATTAGTTTATATTAAATCCCAACCCCACTTAAAAACTTCCAAAATCACTCATATTCAAATATTATATGAGATAGGGTTGTAATAATATCAACCAAAATAATTTATACATGTTATGAATTTATTTTAAACATTATCAACTTGATTTATCCTTATTTATCAATTTTATTTTATTTGTGGTAATAATATTCTAAATTTTAAATTATTACTAATAATTACATATGTGTTGTGAATTTTCCATAATTTGACACTTTATGACATTGCATACCATATAAATTTTAATTTATAATTTTTAAATATTATTGTGGTTCTTAAACAATTTTATAATATGTTATTTTTATAAAATAACAATAGTGTCAATTTTGACCCTATTTATTTATTTGAATTTAAATAAAATATATACCGAGGATATGTTCAAACTAAAAGCTTTAAAAGATTAATAAAATGTCATATGTGTCTATAAAATTAGTGGAGAACATTAAATAGTGCTTATAATAATTATTTTAATATTTTTAAAACCATTTATTTGATATTTTAATTAATAAAATAATTTCAACATCACTATTGTGTCATAATTAATGATAATTATTTAATCCCTAAAAATTCTAAATAAATTCATATGATGTAAATAATTGTATTAGATTTCTGGAGACTATTCAGGTTAGATGTTTCATTAGTTTCATCACCAAATTAAAATTATTATACTTATGAGATTTAAGAAAGTGACATGTTGTCACATTCTCTGGTTTTAATAATAATTAAATTATTTTCATGGAACAAAGTCCATTAAATGAATCTAATCCGACCCTTAGGTGATATGGGTCGACTTGTAGTCATCCAATAGGATTTTGGCAGGTGTTAGGGTAATTTTATAATCTTATATTTACCCCTAATTACCCGATTTACCTTTAACTATGGTAAATAAAATTTACCGTAGTTACTATTCATAATGCCAAAAAAAAGTAGCCTATTAACATAATTTGGACCCACTGATTCTGAATATGGAATCCATTTTTCAAAATTCAAAACATATAAGTGGCATTAATTAATTTAAAATAAATCCCGTTGTTAAGAAATCGGGTTTTAGAAGTTAAAACATTGCCAAAGATTTAAATGTTTTTACCTATGAATTCAATGTGAAATTAATTCTAATGACATACATTATATTAAATGGTAAAAATATATTCTATCTATACTTTAAAATCATTCACTGTTATAATTTAACCATATAAATTATATCAATGAAAAAAGATGTTTTTAATAAAAAAATTAGCGTATTTTTACTATTAATCAAAATATGAATGTTTTCAGAAAAATATCAAAAATTTCTCCAAAGTAAATTTTTATATCCTGATTCAAAATAAGAATTTTATTTTGTCAAATTGAACTTATAAACATGTTAAAAACTATATTTAATGTGGGTGCGCCATCAAAAGGCGGCAAAACTGCATTTTTTTGAAAATACTTATTTTACCCAAAAAATTTATTTTGTTCTCTTACCACGTTCTAGAAAATGTGTAAGGTGAATAATAATGTTGTAAAATTTAAAATTCATTTAATAATATTCATAAATGCAAGTTTATAATATTATAATAATATATCGTTGTTTAGTGGAACTCGGTTTTGCGTACTACATACGCTATCGAGGAAGGTCGTAATTGCGTGCATCGAAAGATTTCTTTGATGATTTATATAACATAAAAACAAAATATTTCTCATAAAAGTCTCGGGTGTTACAATTATTGATCATATAATGAGATTTCTTATTAGGTATAATAATGATGTTTGTACTTCCAAATCCCATTTCATTTGGTTGCTCATGATGAATATCATTCCATTGACCATCATATCCTCCATTATCGTAAATATTCCTGTTTCCAACCATTCTCTAAAGCCCAAAAAGAATAGTGTGAGAGGCAAAAATAATGGTAGGGAAAACAACATAATAAAGGGGGAGTACCGTCAATATCTAACTTCTTAGGTTAAATTCTAAGATCGTTACGTAATTCTAGGACTATATCCTATACGTATACTTATCCTTAGGGACACCCCTAGACATTCCTTTGAAATATATCTAGGGATTTCACTAAATTTTCCACATCCTAGTTTCTAAAGGTTAACTAAACCTTAGCTCTGATACAAACTGTAAAGACCTAAAGCATGACATACATGTAAATTACATTACTTTTTTGAAATACTTATTACATGAAAAAAACAGACGCCCAAAGACCGTATTAGTTTAGTGTCTTTGGAAACTCGGAACGTAATATTCTAATCATGGTGAATGATCTACAACATCTCCAACAAAGATCTTCCCCTTTTTGGTTTTCTTACCTAAAACCTTTCTTTATATCCTGGGGAAAATAAAATATAAAATGGGCGAGTTCAAATTCTCAGTAAGGGTATACATAGAGAACATTAAAAAATCCATAAACATTTGAATGCAAAACATGAACATAAA